>JAHZMW010003405.1:0-26790 GCA_027743745.1 Alloscopus bannaensis | reverse complement strand
GAGAAGTAGCAGTAGTACAGAAACCGGAGGCCAGGGCGGCGGAGACAGCCCTGCCTTCTCTGAGTATTTGCTGACAGCGGCAGACATTTTGAAACTAAGACTGAACGCCAAGCTGGTCGTGCTCAGTTCCTGTCACACGAGGGACAGGCATGGCTTGGCGAACTCTGAGAGTATTATAGCTTTATCTAAGGCTCTGCTCGCGGCTGGTGCTGTGGCCGTCATTCTGACATTGTGGCCAGTACCTGAAACGGCATCGAAAATCTTTTTCCGAGCCCTGTACTCGTCACTCCTGCAAGGTTCGAGGGCGAGTCACGCGATGACAGAAGCCATGCTCACGGTTCAACACACTAAGCAATTTGCTCATCCTGCAAACTGGTCAGGCTACCTATTGGTGGGCTCCGATGTCCAGTTGTCCAACAAGGTGGCGATGACTAGTCAAGCCATTTGGGAGTTGCTCAAAGCTCCGGAAAGGTCACGGGATGCACTCCGGGTGACCCTGCATCTAGTAAGTCACGAAACAATTGCGAATATTGAGAGTAAATGAGGTATTTTAGGAGTGAGCCTGATTTGAGTAACTTGTGATTAATTACGATTTTAAAACGAAGTTTTCACAGTGAATTTGTTCCTAATATTTATACTATATCTATCATGTTTATACTGTATCATACTGATAATATGTTATTTAATAATAATGCGACTGTATTTGACTGTAACAGGGTTATCTAGCCCATCGTTGAACGCCTTGTCGAAACTACTGTCAACACCTGAAGCTGGAGACGACGTGATCTCAATTCTTCGCCAGGCAATTGCCGAAATGGCAACCAAGGATTTGGAGAAGGAGAAGGTCGAAGTGAGGATTAACGTCAAGCTGTGGGGCATTGCTGGATGCCACGAGTTGCTGGCTGCGTTAGGTGAGCAATTGAATTTGAATTCCATTGTTGACGCAAGAATTGGAGAGATTGAGAAAGTGCTGTGATCTAACTAAGTTCTTTGGGTGTTTAGGTTTCGATTTAATTGAGGTGGGCGACAACGAGGTGATCCTCAGTGTTGGCAAACATGTCAGTTTGAGGATGCTTCAGCTCGCACTTCAAGCAACATTGGCCCTCTTCGGTGAGTGACCAAATTATACATTATGACGTTTTCAAAAACAAAGTGTGTACTAATGCACGTCAATTTAATTACAGATACTCAAGGGGAAGGAAGTGATCAGCGTGACTCCTTTGATCGAAGCCTGTCCCTCGAAAGTTTAGAGCTGGGCACCGAGGAACTCTGCGAAGTGGTTCCTTCCGTTGCTCAGTCAATGCAATCCGTGTACCATCCTGTCCGTCAGCAAATTGCGATGGGGAAGGGAGCATTTACGAGCTACGTGCGAAGCAGGGGAGAACCCGATGGTCATACCAACACCGCCATCGACTCGAAAGGAAGGGACCACTTGGAAGTGAATTTTATCAACCCGGCCAACTACAAGTTCCCTGACGCCATTCCTGCTCCACCATCCACAAGACCGCCTGTTCCACCATTGCGAGGGTCTGGTGGAGGCGGTGCGACTCGGGGCTACCAGAATATTGCAGTGAAGCGTGCAGACAGCTCAAGCAGTGGAAGTTCAATGACAGACTGGGAAAATGGGCTTTCTACAGTTCGAAGGAAAGCCCCATCCCTCCCAGTGAATAACAGGGTGGATCCCTTGCTCGCCATGGGCCTCTCCAGCTCACTCTCAGTGTCCTCCTTCTCTGGATTCGACTCTGCTGGATCAGATTCGGATCTCATTATTCCAGCTATGCATAGAGGAGCTGGAGGCATCTTTGACTCGATCAGTGCCGGCAAGGCATCCTCAGGCCCTGCTGCAGGGAAGCGAGTTACGTGGAAAATGGGTGGTGGTGCTGGCGGCAGCAGTGGAGACTCTTGCGGGGACTCATCGATAAAAGTGCACAACGGTTCTGGAGTTGAAAACAAACCGTGGATGAAGCTGCGAACCGTGTTTAATGGAGGCAAAGGGTCATCCAGCGACAAAGAAGAGGCTGCCGTTGTCAGCGAACAGAAGTCATCTCATGAAGTCAACGGGAAGTTGCCGAGGAAGCCCCCAGTTGCCGCGAGAGACATTCAAATCACGGACTTGTACAACGAGCGAAATGTGGGACTTGGGATGGCGCCCCCCTTGTCGAAGCTCCTCCTTTCTAACAGACTCAACTTGGGTCAAATCGAGAGCGGTAATAAGAGCGACACCGAAGGGATGAGCATGGACGACACTCTAAGCACCTTTGACCAGCTCTCCCTCGCCGACGACACGATTCCTGACTGCAGCTACTCAGTGTCGCTGGGGAAGGCCGCGAGCAAGAAGCTGGGCCATCCTGTATCCCTGAAAAAGAAGTCGGGAATTGGAGGCTCGATGCCGAAGTGTGGAAGTGGCACTTTTGTCACCACCGCAGAAGTGACGCCCATAAGTCTCAACCTCGTCGGGTTGACCACTCACGGAGACGGTGAGTCGACGAGCTCGAGCTCGAAAAGTTCACCGAGTGACTTGTCCCGGAGGGATGATGGGGATGGCAGGTCCCTCACTGATTCCCAATATGGTAGTTACTCCCCAAGCATGGCTCAAAATCACTTAATTCAAAGCGCTGCCGCCGTGTACTTCGCTAACCGAAGAGGAAACGCCGGGGATTGCAATAACGCTGTGAATTTGACGTCTGCTCCAGACCAGAACGCAAATTCCAGGAACAATCCAAACGAGATAATCATTTCTAAGTCTACGCTAGAGAGTAGCAACAATGTGTTCACGTCGTCGAGTAAAGAGAACTTGGTCGTAGAGGATGGCGAAGAGATTTCTAATGGGACGCAGTCAGTTTCCCGCCGTAAGTTAGCGTCAAAGTGTTAAAAACTAAAAGACCCCTTGGCTTACAAATTCCTTGCTAATTAGTAATTGATATTCTCTCTTCTCTAGGAAACGTTAAACCAAAGGTTCCGCTGACATTAGGGAATTACGCGCCGAAGTCTTCAAAGTGCTGAAAAAGGAAGACATCGTCTCTACACTATTTTTAATGAAAACATTTTAAAATGACTGTTTGTACAATCAAATGTGCCTTATTTTGTAATTAATATTTTTAATCTTTGAAGACTTGTTTTTTTGTTGATAACCCCGTGTTTTTGTACAAGTGTCTATATATATACTGAATAGTTTGTAAGTCTATTTATGAAAACTCGTATGTTACGACGACGCTCTGAGCTAAATTAATTTAGTTGAAAGTTCCTTTTTTGTATTTCCCAATTTGTTATGAAGAAAGTCGGAATAAATAACAACGCATATGAAGATGACCTTGGAAACATGATAGATTCTTTATTATTGTACTTCACTCACATCTCATCATCATAACATTTATTACATGCATTAATCACGGAAATAACGTGCGAGATTATTTTTCATTTACCATGTATAACATCACGAACACATGAAGATGAACCCTTCGACCCCTTGTCTAAATCAATTGTGAAAGAGCCTTCTCTCTTGTTGTAGTATAAATTCCACAAACATTTATAGTAGTAATTAAATGACGACACGAGAGATGTAATATATATGTATATAATATAAATCTTCTACTAACATGAAGATCACGTTTCGTTTTATCTCGGAACAAAGCTCAACATCACATTCCAAATACCATATATAAATTAATTGCAACTTACACATACGAGACGTACACATTGTGTTCCTATCGCGTACAAAAACACCTAATTCAATATTCCATTTGAATTTTGAATCGAACAATATAATACTTAAACAATAAAACAACAAATTATGAATAATTAACAAGTTTGATCATCGTTGGATGGACCAGGACAGTAAGTCGTTACTATAAATAACGATGTTTTCCATGTTGTCAACCGTACATATTCAATAGTACTTTACATAACACATATAACAAGCTTGTAAAGCAGAGCTGCCTCGGTTATCTCTTTGCTTTTAAACAAAATAAAGTTCAGGACGCGTCTCTACTCCAAAAAATTAAAATCGCAACTACGATGAGAGATGACAAGTGAATGAAGTGAAACCCATTTTTTGCTACTTTAAGGTTTATTACAGTTTTTACCAAAAGGTTGCATTCGTATTCGTCAGGCCATGCTTAATAAATACTTTCAACCGTATGAGATACTATCCCATGAGGCCGGACACAAAGACACGTATATAACATTGTTTAGCAGAGTTGCTTCTTTCTAGCGACAGTTTTTTTTCGCGTTAACAATTAAATGTAAGTAGAACTCCTGTGGCTAAGACTACGTATTCGTTGCTGTTTGTCATTTAATAAATTAGAGTAGTACTGTAGTAGTCTTAACAATTACGGATTTTCATTGGTTTAACACTAATCGACTTGTTTCGGTTTCTCTAGGCCTCGTAATAAGACATTTTGTAGTCTACACTAGTTTTCTCCACATTGAGAATTATACTAATTGTAAGGTTGGGTCTTGTTTCAATCGTTCGTTCAAAAATGACAATGGCTTTCTGTCTATGGAATACGTGAAGTGTACATGGAGCTAATTCCTTTAAAAGTAAGCTGCCCTCTACACCATAATGACTAAACACTCTCCTTGTCTCGACGTCAGTTTTCAGACTAAGTTGAGCTGGAAAATAATATAATAACAATTACGATTGAGATGAAAATAAACTGAGGACAACTGACTCAACGTTGGGCTACACATAATAATTATATACACGTTTGCAAGAATGCGTGATGAGAGAAGAACAAAGTTGGAGATGACAGGGTGAAAGGACATGGTTCATTAAATATTAAAACATAAGGCAACTACGATCTAGACACTCTGGCAGTGTGCGTCGGCTCCGGACGTCTTCTCTTGAAGAAGCCTGTTTTATACAGGCAGTAAACGATTAGAGCTAATACAAAAATTCCTACTAAAATGGAGATGGCGTATATCCACCAGGCGATGCCTTCCAACTCCACCTTCAGTTTAAGGTCTGGAAAGCATGTGGTTAAAGCTTGTGCAACATCATTCCCGGGATCCTGCCGGATTTCGTCTGAAATTCTTATTTGGGCTTTGGAACGAATTCTTACTTCATCTACGGTTGGATAGTCTTCGACAAGCGTAGCATTCCATAGTCTACATTTTAACGATTCAATCATCAGTCAAACCATTCCAAAGTTGAAAATCGATGGAAACACGAAGTCTTCGAAATATTTTGAATTGCTCACCTTGAGTGTATCTTAATGACGGCGGATTCACGCGGAAGTAAGTTTCTAATTACACATTCTATCCTAAAGCATTTGGCTGAGCCACGAACACAATTCTAATAAAAACAGTTGAAAATTCAAGTATAATTTTGTATTATTTCGAGATTTATTTAGATTTGGCAAGAAAAATATGTTCCAAGCTTTACCATCTCAACATAAGTTTTGACTTTCCCATCCGGTCCACGCTCCTTCTGAGAAGTCACAATCGTTTCCGTTTCCCTCTTGGTACGGAGGTGCAAAATGTCGGTCACGTCATTTGGAAGAAAGCACTGTCCATCGCCATCCAGCACTGGAGGTGCTTCTGGATACAGGAGCCACTTTCCTTGTGACTTACCATTTTCCACTTGATGCGGCCACCAAATGTCCACATTGAAGTATGACGCTTTCCAGGGTCCAGCGTTCCACACTTCGTACTGATGTGTCACTCGAGGACCGATTTCTGCAAGACTCTTGATTGCAGACTCCCCCGTCACTTTTCCACCGTAAACGTAAAAGAGTTTCTCTGGTTCCCCGGTCCTGAAATAGGGATTTTGTAAATTAAAAATTTAATGTGAACTCCATTGACAAATTGTAATAGATGTAATATTTTGCATACCCTTGAATAGACAATTCCGCCATTTTTATGACAGTAGCTGAAACAATCTTGTGGTTGTTTTGTTCATCGTCGTCGATGGAAGTCGAGTTTGTCCAAACCTCAAAGTCCAGCTTTGTCTCAATGTCCTTGAGGTTTGCAGCGTCAAATCGCAAGCGCAGGTTACGAAAGTCAGCATGCCGCTTGTACGGATTCCCAAGGGGACAGCTTACCAAACTTGCGTTGAAAGGAGTGCATCCGAGCCTAGTCTTGTGAAGCTGTGTAAAAGTCAAAGTTCCATTTTGCTACGGTCACCATTACAGAAATTGAATCATTGCCAGAATTTAAAAAAAACGGCACATTGAAACCGTACGTCAGCATCTTGTCCAATGTATGACATGGATTTGGGATGAGACACAAACAGCATGGCTTCGTACGCCGGCTCACCAAAGTTGGCTAACGAAATGTTGAGCACAAACACGGTGTCTCTTCCGAGAACAAGAAGGTAGTGGTCGGATTCATCAGTCTCCTTCAGTTCTGGAACGGCGTTCACGTAGAGATCACTCTCGCAGTGGTCATTGTCACCGCAGTCCTTCTCAAAATTGGCGAGAAACACTTTCGAAGCCTCTTGTTGGTTCAGAATAGGATAGTTCTGGATATTTGGCAGCGACGATGCGTTTGCAATGTACCGAGGAAAGTTTTGAACTAATTTGTACGCCAGTCGAAATGCAATCGGCGACTGAATGTCTTTTGTGCCTTCCTGCAATCCCGCGAGAAAACATTGAGTATACAGTATTGTAAAGGGGCATAGATTTGCTTCGGGTTCAACCGTCTTTTTTTGCTGACCTTGAGAAACACCGTTTCATTTGAACAATGCTTCATTACCGCTCCCTTCCGCCTGATTGTCACCGTCTGATTCACCGCTTGCGGGCGATCCCTTTCCCCTCTGTCGAATGTCACCCGGGAGAACTTCTTCCCCTCCAGGAAAGTTTCAGCCTCGATCGTATACTCCACTTGGAAGGATGCTGTTCGTATCTGAGCCGTACCGGTGACCTCAAAGCAGGCAATGAAGCTGAAACTGCAAAGAAAACAATCATGATGAGGTACAACTTTGTTACAGCGTGTGAATGATTTGCATATTGAAATCAGGGTCGAGGATTCGTTGTTACCAAGTCTGATTAGCATTAGGGAAGGCAGAGCAACCCTGACTGTTTGGGTCGATATTGGAAAGATTTCCGTGAACACTCGTCACCACATCAATGATTGGACGAGAGCGTAAAAGCACAACAGAATCAGACTCATAGGCGCCGACAAGAAGGTCCGGATAATCGTTTCCGTCTAAATCAACCCCGCCGCTTAGTGAGTAGCCAAATGTTCGCATTGTAGAGAATGGAGCTTCACTCATGATCACCTTGAATATAAAAATTGCTTTTATTTATCAACACACTCATTTAAATCCGAATCTCATATTCCCCTTCACAGTCATTATTGTTACTGTCATTTCAGTGAACTTGTCAAGCTATCAGCTTGAAATATCTCGTCAAACCTGGGACGGCTCACGAATAATCCCTTCCCTCGATCCCAAGTAAATGTACACCGCTCCAGCGCCATCGAAGGAGTACGGCGCCCCAACAGCAAGGTCATCGAAACCATCCCTGTTCAAGTCGCCAGCAGACGACAAGGCAAGACCAAACCTTGACTCTCTCGTCCCCGTCAGTCGAACGTAGGGATGGTTCGTACGGAACCCGTTATCATTTAAGTACACATACACAGCACCTCCAGCCTCCTTGGCATCCGCATCCATGTAAAACGGAGCACCGACAACCAAGTCTGTTTTGCTGTGGAGTTTTTATTTTCAAAATCACATCAGACATCATCATCACACATTTTCATCACGTGTATGCATCAAACAACGTAAAATGAAGGGGGTTCGGAATAAAAAATCAGAATGATGGAATGGAATTTCTAAACAAGTTTTTTGACTCCGGTTACTCCACACCTCGAAAAAAAAACCACACACGCATACACAAAAACTGATGAAATCATTGTTATATAAAGAATACAAGCATCATACTTTTCAGCATTTTATGGAAGAAAATAGATTTTTTAAAGGAGTTCCCTTGTGTGGTACATGCGGGAATAAGATGAAGAAGTGAATCATAATATTCTATAAAGATATGAACTTGACATTTCCCAGCAGTCAGTCAGCTATTTGAAAGCATGCGGAATGACGACGATGATCATGATTATGGTAGTTGAGGGACAGACAATGAACAACTTACTTGTCGCCATTTATATCCAACGTGGTGAGCTCATAGCCGTAGCTGAAGGCGAACCCTTCACCTGTGAGGAATCCTTCAACTCGCATGGTTCCTGGTTCGCCGCCCTGAAATTTGTCAACATCTCAAGTTGAGAAAAACGCTGAACGAATTGACCAGTCGCACACACAGAGATGACTGGTTTGGTTTTCTTCTAGATTTTTTTTTTCTAAAAAAAATAAGAATTCCTGGGCTCTGAACGAAATGAAAGTTGTCTTGAAAGAGTTTCATTTTCTCGTTATGTTTGACGAGAGAAAAAAGTATCACAAATTTTTACGATGGAAAGATATGTCATTTATGGTGAGATAAGGGGAAGAATGTGCCCCCTCCGAGATGCGATATGCCCGCTTGCCTCTCTCGTCATTTGCTGGCTTAGAATTCCTTTTTACCTTGACGAAGAAGAACACTTGTCCAGAGCCGAGAGCAGCTTTCGGGGCTCCAGCAACGTAGGTCCAATGATCCCCGAAGAATTTCCCTCCAGTCACGGACATTCCTAGGTAGCTGTACTTGTCAACCGGACTGTTGTCGAGGACGGCGGAGTGGTAGTGATGCCGGTCTCTGTAGAGGTAGTCATCCAGTACGGAAATCGCGAAGACCATGCCCCGGCACGTAAACGCTCCTGGAGCCCCCAACAACGCGGTGTCGTCCTCCAGTAGGTCTGCTGACGTGCCGGCTTGACAGTACCCGTAGTCCTCTAGGGCACGTCGTTGCTTATTGCGACAAGGCTCTAGCGTCTGGTCGTACTCGAGGTACTGGGTGAGAAAGTGGCAGAGACCCAGACCCCACCGAAAGTCCTTCCCTTTATGCACATACCGATGAGCGCAGACCTGAGCTCATAAAAACGAAAAAAAACTTAACATCTCTTCAGGTAATCTTATACGCATCAAGAGCTTGCCTGGAATGTCTTGTCTCGCTTCAAATTCGATTGGTCTAAACATTGTAGGGCTATGTAGAGTTTTATACCTTTCTTGTGAAGCAAAACGTCATTAAAATTTTGTAGTAAAAGTTCTTTTGCAAAATAAGATTGGTAAAGTTGTCTAGTGTTTTACGGCTACAAGCTTTGTATTCGCTTGAGAGCGTTATCATGGTGCGATACAAGATAATGTGAGAGTATATGACCGATAAACCTCTCAACTTGTGTGTTCAGTTTAGTGCGAACACGCACTCTAGACAAATAAAACGCAGGAAGCGGAACTGGAAGGACTACATTTTTTTCTGCCGGAAAACTATCTCTTGCAGATAATAATATTATATTTCTTTTACAGAGGTGTGCAAGTAATAACGTTTTGGGACCACCAACAGCCCTACGAAGGGTCGGGTTGTTTGCTTTGCATAGAAAGCTTTTAGCTCATGCTAATATTTTTTTTGTTCGTCATCATCTTGATGATTGTAAAAAGACATGTAAACTATTGAACGGTAGTGATTGCGAAAGTTGACGATACAAATAACGCAACGTTTATTACCAGCGATTTTCTTGTACATTTTGTACAGGATGCTGCATCCGTCAAGGCAACAACAACTGCACCAAAATCATAATCTGAAGAAAAGCGACGAACGCTCTACCGTTACACTTTTTGCAAATATGCAGAGAGAAATGTGTAATTTCGAGGAAATGAGTTGACAGTTGTGACAATTTGCAACGGAATCGTAAAAGTGGAAAGATATGTGGCAGCTTTCTAGGAAAACTGAGAGATGCATAGCTCCGAAACTGAAGAATGTCTAAAGGCATCGTAAGATACACACGTGCTTCTGCGTAAATAAGAGGAAACAACATTTACCACAACTTTCCTGCCTGGGCCTTGGCTCCGCACGTTGACACCCATCCACTGGCCATCCTTCAGCTCTTCATTCAACGGCGCTGACAGTTCCGTGGCATCCACAACTGTCGAAATTGATTGAATCACGTTATTACTATATGAGCATAAATTTCTTTAAAAAACAGTCACGATGCAACGGCAAGAAGAATGTCAAACAATGGTGCTTTGCAGGATTGTGTGTGCAAGCAAAAAAAAACAAATCCAAAAAAATACTTCATTCCCATTCTGTAGCGCATTCCAAAAAGGATTATATTATAGTAAATATATAGTCAAAAAATTAAGACCAGTACCAATCCGCTATATAATCTCCATCTAAAAAATCAACACTCCATCACACCGCATACTCAATCAACTGCAATCTCAAACATTTTTGTGAAAATTCTTTTAGAGTAAAATTAATACATAATTTGTTGTCTTTGCCATGCGTCAATAATTCAAAGGGGGGATTGTAGATATTGAATTAACTTCTTAAACTTAGTGTTCATCGGATTCAGCGCAGTAATTCCGCATGAAATGATACTCGTTCATTGTTCATCATCGTTTATAAATCCAGAATTTCCATCTTTCATGTCCGAGTCGTTTTTCAAGCGTTTCGTTGTTCAGTTATCGTATACAATACGTGTTGTTTTCCATGTCTCAACTCTCGGTTTTATAGTTTGTGTTTGGGTGTGTGGGTGTAATGTAGAAAGTAATTAGCTTGTAGTAATTAATGTAATCAAACGAGAAAAAAAAACTTGAAACAAAATGGTTTTGTTTGTGTCTGTTGTACAGTTAGACTGTTTTTGCTGTGTGTGAGGACAAACCGTCAACAAATCAAGTCCAACGTGAAAAGAGGAATATCCTTTTTTGTACTTTCCAATTTTTAATTTCTCTGCATTTTTTTTTCTCTCTTCGCTAATCCAAATATTATGCCCCACCAAAAAACAATCTGCTCACTAATTTCAACTGAAAGCTACATTACATCCCTTTTGCAACTATCCACAGGACCAAAAAAGCAATCTATATGCGTAATCTGCATGCCATGTTTTACAGCTTTGCTTTTAGTTGCTTGCCTAAACAATTTCTACGAAAGTAGCAGCCAATAAAATAAATTACCATTTGTATAATTTCGACCAGAAAAACCTGCAAATAACTCGCGACTCTGAGCCAATTGGACGGAACAATTTGAACTGAAACCAGCTTATCATATCGGTATGCAAAAAGTATGCAAATTTTTGGGCTTTCATTTTACAGCTGTAACTCTCTCTCTTGCTCTGAAATGAACCTTGCTAACAAAATTCCGATAGTACTTTTACGGAGCCATATTTCACAATGTAACTTGAAAGCTCTCATAATGGGATCGACTTTTTATGGAAAAGAATGCAACGTAACAAGACTCAACACTTTTGAATTCAATAAGAAAACAATAAAAGCTGTTGGCTCCACTCGCTTTACGTAAGTGCACAACTTTTATCAAGTGCTAAAAAGCCGTCGATTTTTATTCTCAGAACGGAGAGAAAAGAGTAATCATATCTGCAAACCACACGTTTCGTCGTCCTCTTCTCCGCTACCTATTAATTTCAGTAATATCCTTGATTTGCATGCTCTTTTGGAGTGTGATGATAAATGAGTTGGTCTACTAGTTCTGACAACTTTTGAGTAATGACGTTTTTCGCTTGAAAAAAAATCCAAAGTGGTGCAGTTACTCATTTTTTTTTTGCAACCACAGCACAAAACGGTTTTTATCACGCACCCTACCGTCTTGCCACAACAGTGCTGTAAACTCGATTGAGAATGATATTTCTCATTGATTCTTACAAAGAGATAGGATGGATGATGACTATTTCTCCAATTATGAGGAGGAATCTGCTACTGAAAACCCTTTCCACGCTAATATATCACTCCATTGTCATTTTCACTACCCTTATTTGTCTAACACTGTTCATATTTATTAAGATTAGGAAAAGCGGTACAAAATGCTCTACACACTACCACCAAATATCCGCAAATCCTTCCCCAAAGGCCATCATGTACGTATACGCATAATATTACTCTTGCTGTGAAACCCATATCGAAACCTTTCGATAATATTAAGCATTAAAAATAAATAACCACTCCATCGCAAACGTGAGTTTCCGTTTAATGAACTCATCATGTGTCAACTATTGTTTCTCTTCGACCAATCTCGAATATCCACAGAACAAAACTTAATAGAAAAAAGACAAAATACATTCGCGGGGCACAGGGAAGAAACGACTGGAAATTAAACTAGTACGAATCATTAGTAAAAATATTTAGTGTACTTCAACGAAAGTTTGTCATTGAGACACAATGACGAACATTACAAATGCTACTCTTTCGCCTCAATCAGCAAAAACAATCGTAATAACAAGGAATGACCGTCTTACTCTAAGCACTACAAGACAGGATGTTTGCGAATTCTACTTATTCTGGCATTTTAGTCTACTCACTAAAAGTGCGAAAGGTCTAAAATCATGCATAATCTATATTTTTCATACTGTTACTCAAGTGAAAGCATTATGCATCTGCCATTCTAGCAAACTACATTAACATAACATGTCTACCTTACAATAATATGTGATTATCATTATGCACTATGTCGTATTTTACCGACGTAAAAATCAATTTCAAAAAGTGATACCAGCGTAAAAAAAATTGTCAGCGCAAAAATAGGTATGCTTCGTTACAAAAAGTTGCACAAAAATATTTGATTGTCAAGCTTGTCAAGTAGGACGCAGTTGTTTTATGTGAAAGCATATTTAAATATGATCCACGTTAGTAGATAAAAGTCAGTACAAAAATATATCTCGTACAAAAAGGACATGGCATCAATAATATTGATCATATTACCAAAAAAAATATACGTATTTTTGTTGTCAAAAATCATTTTCACAAAAACGTTTTCAAAAAATATTTCAGTGTTAGCATGCATTTCAGTTAAACAACCCCTGGCATCTAGCTCAATTTACCCCATCACCATAAAATATCGAGCAAGTTACCCAAACTACCCCGTGATGGTAATACTCATGCTACAGAAGCAGGAAGAAATATGTATAATTTTTACGCACTAAGTACTAATAACATACAACAACACAACTCTAAATATCAGTGAAAGTCAAGCCCACCTCCGAAAAGATTAGAAAAACTTTTGAAACAATGACAGGACATTGTGCTACGCTACAATATTTCAGGCTACACATACGAGAAAGGGAAAACGGTGCGATGTGTGCAAAAGTTATGAGAGAATAAAGTACACTAATCGACAACTTCACTAATCAATACTCTCTACTAGAAACATAGTTTACAAAAGAGAGAAAGACAGGATATGAAGGAGGTATGCGAAAAACAACAACAAACAACACGGAAATGCTCAACAACAAGTTTACCTACGGTTTTCAGTACAACTTACGTGGATCGTAAAAACCCGTGGACGGATCTACACACAAAAATGGAAAAGAAACAATGATCTGAAAATTATTGAAATGTTGACAGATTGAGAGGTAGACGGGATGACGCCAAGACTCACACGCTATGATAAGTGTGAGACGACAAAAAATACTCTCCTCTCTCTCGCCTACACGACAAGAGACAAAGACACACCAGACTCATTATTACCCCCATTTTTTCTATAGATTATAGTCGCGTCCTCCGAAACACGTGTTTCCCCCTTTATCCTGTGAAAAATCCTCCTTCGAAAATTTATCGGCATTGGTGTGAGTAATGTAAAAAAAAATTGTTAGTAACTTGTGTGCATGATTTCTCATCAAATACTGTGCAATGTTATCGTTGTGGTATTCTCTAAGTTGTGCTGCTCCATGACTCATTCATAATAAGTGTTCAACTACAAATAAATGTGGCCCGTCTTGTGTAAAAGTGTAATGGCCAACTTAAAGTGGGATAATGTGTGAGAAACATAGTTTGAGTACATTAGTCTCTCAACTTTTAAGTGAAAGGAGTCATTATCATTTGTTTTTTAGGTTGTTTCGATCCTATCATAAACGAGAGTTGCCCTCACCTCGCTTCCCATCTGTAACCACTTGCTCGCAGTCGCCCTCGTAACTGGAAATCGGGCATTTGTACAAGGCTCCAGAACGAGTTGTATTCGGCTGAAGGTTTTGACCCAACGGAGCTCCAACTAGCATCCTGCAATACATAATTTCAAGATTAGAATCCTCGCTTTTCCAAAATTGCTGAAAACTTGTGTAACATTTTAATACGACAGCGTTTCCTAATTTAAATACTCTTAGGGAAGTGCAATATAATGGTGTGTAGGCGCTCTCGCTCAGCGTGATGGAACATAGAAAAAAACCCGTTGTTTCCCTAATTTATTCAGACATCGAAGCATGGTCATGTCATAGTGAGCTGTGAGACAGGGGTGCACGAAATCCGTGTTTTTTCGCTGCATTTCGTACAATGCACGTTGTTCCAGGATGAGGATAAATCTTCAAAGAATCACGCGGGTCATAACAACAATGAACTTCTTACATGACAACTAAATGACTGATAATTGGAAGGTTGGGCAGGGATGAGCTTTTTTTCTCCGTTTTTTTTTTCTCCACCAGAAAAAATGTTCACCGCATTTCATACCAGACAAGCGAACTCACTCTACTTTCCACTCTCACCCTTTCTGCCTTCAAATAATTATAGTGATATGAATTGAAACATTGTTTTCTATCCTCAACGCACTTCGTTACCTTTATGTTACGATGTACTAATGACTAACAAAATAATACAAAAATGCAGTACATTGAGATGTAAGACTACTCCTACTCTCGTTACTTCTCGTGTAACGCATTGCCTAGTGAAACGAAGTCGGAGAAAGAATAATTTCTGTTGATATTTGTTGCAATACGGAAACAACGAGGAGAATGAAGTACATGCAACCTGATTACAACGTCCACCGTAGATTCTCATCTCATCATTCTGATTGAGGAAAAAGGGGTGAGTCGTCCGAGTCCTCGCTGCTCGCTCACCAGTCAGAGCGAGACACCTTCCAATATTACGTAAGTATAGAGACGCAAACATCCAAGTTGACGGACGATTTCACTCTTATACACATCTCCAGATAAAACGCTGACACTTAAATAGCGTTATTGCGTTTTGTTACAAAACACGCAGTGTGCATTTACGCATCATGTTTGTGGTGAAACAAAAAGGCTCTCTTCCTCCGCCACTCTAATACAAATCAACATGCGCTTACTAAAATATCCAGGCATCTCAGACTTCTCCATTTGTTTTAGGTTATGCACGTACCTTTTCGCTTTTTGTCAGACACATACACACGGGAAAAATAATTACAATCTTAGGCGTTACCCACATTAAGGCTGACACTGAACTTGAACTGCTGCACAACCATCAAGTGCATCATCACCACCGAAATTTCATTAAGTCACTAGCTTACATGAGCAGAGAGCTTGTTTTTTACATGAACAAAAAGGTTTTGTTTTTTCGTCGAGACTTGTTACTTGACATGTGCGTTGTTTCTCACTGTGGCTACATGCATCTCACAACAAATCGAGTGCAATTCCCCGGCTTAAAAATGTCGAGTTCCATCCATGTTTCTAGGCTTGTCTGATCTCTGTTTGGCGTGTGTAGATGGAATAATTTGAAACATTGTGACCTATGAAATGGGACCCAGCGTCAATTGACAGAAGGGTGAGAAAAAATGTTAGCCAACGGCACATGAGGATGTTCAATACTCCACAAATTTTGTGGAAAAGGCGTCACATGAACAGGTGGTCGTGTACCGTACACATTTTGCAAAAATACGTCAATACGTGTACCCGAAAGTCTTGAATTCAGCATTTCTCCACGCTGATTCATGCATATCGAAAGCACAACGATCAAAACGTGTCGGTGGAATGATGATGCAAAACTTTTATGACTTACCTAGTCATTAATGCGGCATTACGAAAAGATTCTTTTTTGTAATGTATGCATCCACCTTTTCTTTTCCTGTGAAGCGTTTTGTGTGGCTCCCACCATGATAATTACAGGTTTTCCTAAATCACTCACACACCATTCTCTGAACTCATTGGTGGCAAATAAGGTCTTTTCCCTTTTTCCCCGAACAATAGGGATGATAATAAGGTGGACAGTGTTCAGTAAACAAAGGAAATGAAAAGCATGTTTATGCAAGCAATTATATATTGCAGTCGTCCAACTTGTGTTCTATGGAGTCTCTCCCATTTTGCCAGCAAATTGAATCCATGCCTTGTGCTCGTGTATTTGCATACGAATCATAAACCTGCGAGATGATCATCGGGAGAGAAGTGGAGATTTGAATGGATAATAATTTCTTTCTTCCTCGACAACCCTTGTCCAGCGTGAATGGGAAGTCGAGGCAACAAAAATGCCAACAGCGTGTCTCACATTTTATTTGCATCTCTCTCCTCTCTCCTCTCTCTCTCTTTTGTGAACAGCTCAAGTTTTGTCTAGATTTTAGGAAGACCTCTTTAGTTGGTCGTTTGATGCAGAGGAATGGATTTGTGAGGATAAAGTGAAGCAGAATCATGTAAGCATCGCAATTTCTATGAGATTTTTTATGCACGACTCGTTTTTCTTGGAGCTTGTGCATCGTGCATCGTGTATTCAAGTTGAGTGGACGATGTCGATGGGTGATGGCTGGACGACAGGACATGGACAGTGGCTCAATTGAATAAGGCAAGAGTTCAGCTTTTTGGAGGAGTGGGTGTTGAAACATGAAACGATCTTTTTTTTGCTTGTACACAAAGTTTATATAAGATTTCAGAGTTTTCTGCACTTCTCTCTTTTTCTCAGCTCAAAAATGTGTCTTGTACAAGTTCCTTGTCTATGAACTTGTTCAGCTTTTTTACAAGCATTATTAAATCCACAAACATGAATGTCGTGGCGTTGGTTGTGAGCACATATAACTTGTTGATTTTTTTTTGTATGCTATGGCATTCGAGCATTGTACGTGTACTTGGCCACATTTACTTCCAGCCAGAGGAGAGAAGGAAATATTATTTTCCCTCTCGCTCCGCAGGAATTATCGGTGAGCGACTAGAAGGAACGGGGGTATAAAATGTTTCTGCTGAAGAGATTGTAGTTTATTATTATTATTATGTCATGTCAAGTTGATAATCCTTTCAATGATGCAATTCTCGGAGAAACAAGAGATGAAACAAACGAAAGACGTATAATTTGAAAGCGCATTAGATTATTTTAAAAATCCCATTTCATACCCTTTGACAAAAGTATTGAATGAACTCTTTTCTAATTTTCCTACTCTCCTTTTTGGCTGTTTTGATGCTGGAACGCATAATAATGTTGAGTGCGTGTAGGTACGTGTGTGAAAGAGGGAGGAACCACCGACATGGAAAAATGCAATGAGCATTTTTTAAGCCTTTCTCATCAACATGCAAAGTCAGTGTGTGCCTCGAGTGGACGAAAGCTTTCCAAAAGAAGAGATATGTAAAGTTGCACCAAACTATTTGCATACTGATTTATAACTGTTGCATTCGAATTACAAGACTGCATACCAAAACAATTCGGGTTGTAGTTTATGTGTGAGAACGAGCTCTTCCTTGTGTAATGTACACACAATTCATCTTGTGCCTCGCATTGACACGGCTGCACTTGAATGTGTGTAAAACTGGAATATTTTTTAAAAGTAGACTGGAGTCAAATGTTCGATGGCCCGTTTGGTACTCACTTAAAATATGACATGACAAAATATTTGAAGGGAAAAAGTTGTAGACTCTGTAAAAGTTGAAATGTGATATTAAAGCAAAGTTGAGTAACCCGTTTTAGCTCAGTTCCCATGGAACATGTCGCCTAATAAGAATACCACTCGTATTGTTCTCTTTGCTCGTAATAATCAGCAGATAGAATACGAATATACAAAGCCAGTGGTGAGTTTTAGAGAAACACAATACTGAAATATTTTAATGATTAATGCCTTTCTCCCTAATACGTGCGTTTTGCGGGATCTGGGTGTCCACAGCTGCGTACATGTGCATAGTAATAGTTGATAGTTGTGATCGGGAGAGAACTGTCTACAGTCTAGAAGTCGTCCTTGTTATCCGCAGAGTGGTTTGAGTAAATAGATGATTCTTATCTGTGTACGCAACGAATGAGTGAGATGATTGATCGAAAATACACCCACAACCAGAACCAATGTTTGTCGTCGATAGAGTTGATAATGAAGTCAGATTTAAGAGTAGCAGCAACATCAACCCACGAATCCACGTTTAATATAGAGAAATATATCTGCTCATGATCAGAATACCTGCGAGAGCCGTGGTCTTTCAGTCATAAACCGTTGGTCACGTTGCGCAATAAATTTTTATAACGTGTCCATCGCTCTTCGAACCAATGAATACCAATTGATGATAATGACAATGATCAGCTCGAAATAATATGCCCAAGAAAATGTTGATGGAATTAATATTCTACTGCTCAAGTTGAGCTCTAAAATCAGGATATTCCGTCGTATTTTCATCTCTGGATAATATGATCAAATCAGAAAACCTTTCCAGACTTCACAATTCTGGTCGAAAGTGCCTACAAACTGGTTTTCTCATCCTCGTCGTCTGATGATAGAGAACAAGTCGTAAAATGGTAACACAAAGAAATTATAACAAGTTGTTGTGAAGACAACTGGCTTTTACATTTATGACAGGTATCCACAAGGAAAAAAATCCCAACAACAAAAACCCGGATGAGAAAAGAGTCAGTGTAATGGTGGTGGTAGTAATCATAGGTGAAATCAGTCAAGTTATTTGTTTCTGTCCAGATTTCATCACGCTAGGTTTTACACTGTCGCATAATTTCTTTCTAATCATCTCTGGAGAAAAGACTTCTGAACCCACGGAAGATGGTCCTTTGGATACGTGAAATCCTTTGTGACAGCTTTCCATTAAGGCAAAGAGAGAAGGGAAGAAAGGGGAGCAAGATATTATTCTTTTGGAAGACATCAAAAGGGCTGGGCAGCCACATGTGTTTCGTGCTTGTGTAGCCAAAGGCTCACGGAACTAAATCGCAGCTCAATTTGTTGGAACATGGAGTATAAAGGGTGTAAAAATTGCCCTCAAGTGTGTTTTTTCTCCTGTTGGAGGAATATAAGTTTTTCAAATGTATTTTACGTGTTTTGTGTGTACGCAAGGCCGCTTTTGTTTCGAGGTGTCAGAAAGGTTGTGTGCCATTTGCAACGTTTAAAAAAACAGCTTGACACTTGCCAGTAGCTAAAACCTTGTTTTATACTTGCCTGAAACATCATTTTGGCCATTTTGTCACTTCCGAAAGGTGCTCATACAATTTATTATGGTCGCAGAAGGTCATACAGTTCAATCAAAGGTTCTCCTTCACTCACCCTACAACCTAATATTCATTCTGACCTCATTTATGACTAATATGAGGAGCATGAGATTACACGCATTTCCTTCGCCCATTGTACGCATATTATCGTCTGAAGAAAAACACTTTGCCACAAGATTGGTATTTCCTGCACGTACGTCGGCCCATTTCTGTCTAACCTTTGCCCGAAGTAATTGCAAATTTCCACCAAAATCTACCCTCAATACGATTGACTGACAATGAGCTCTCCCTGTGGCTGAATGCGCACTTTCGATTGAAAATGCAAGTTTCATGCTCTCTCTCTCGGCAGATTAAAACCGTATTGTTAGCAGAGTGGAAAGCGCTTTAGGATGCAAGACGTGTAATACAAAGCGCTTAAAAGATCACCTGCAGGAATGACCGTCGTCTTCCAGAGAGTCAGCTACCAAACCAGTGTGCAAACCAAGACTACGCCCTACATTTTCTCCAAAACATTATATCCTCATACAAAACGTCTACTGAGATGCCTTCGAACTCTTCGAAGACTTTACGCGATGTCAACTCCATTACCAGCATCACAAGGCCAAAGAGAGTTACACACCTTCAAAAGGAGACTCCAGCGAGAACGCTCCTCTCCCTGTCTCTTCCTCTTCGTCAGTCCAATCTAATGGCTCATAAAATGTGGATGTATACATAACGCGTAAAGACGAAAAGGAACGTAATCATTTCTCTCTCGTAATAATAATAATGATGAGGCTGGAGTTGCAACATCAACTTTCCAAATCTATAATTCTCTCTGTACCTCTTTACTCTTTCTATACGTATTCTGAGAGCAGATGGTCTTCATTTTCTCAATTGCTGAGTGTACCAAAAACAATACTTTAATGTGTAAAAGGCATAAGTGACGGAACACGCATTCTTTTCAGCTTGCTATGCCTATGCCTTGCTACTACGGACTACCGAAAGGAAATCCATAATAGTTTCATACAATGAAATACAAATATTATCGTATAATTATGTAAATTGCCAGTTCCTAATACAGGGTATATACGACACACTAGCAACTGACATGCAAAGGGTTAGTATAAATTCACATTCGAATAAGGAAAACCCTTCAATCAAACATTGTAATTCAAACATTCTTAAACTCTAGATCCACTGTTGCTGCTCCTAAAATACACAAGTGTCTGAGTGTATTTGTTGTTGTTACGGAAGGATACGGTAGACTTCAATTATAACCCCGCAGCAGGCTCTGGCCGAAAGTATGTACCCCAAAAGAAAAACCTTGACACTTTTTTAGGGTTACACTTCGTTTCAAAATAATCGCTTTGCAGGATGCAACAAGGGAGGGAGCTCATACTCTTGGGATAACTGTGGTGGTGGTGGTGTCACTGTAAACGATATGAGCGCAGTTTGTCATGGGAAATTGCTCGAGAAAGATATAAATCTCTAATCCTTAATCTCATCAGAAATTTTTATAGACCGTCACTTCGCTACTTCACTTATCGGCCTGGAAAAATGTCAGCGTCGTGAGTGAGCCACCAGTAAGTGAAATCATTGTGTACGCAAGCTTCCCAAGCTTCCTCATGTACTTCCTAATTATAGTTTTTGTCGAGCAGTGAAAACATCGGCAGAAACTTCTTATTAGCCGTAACACATTTATTGTGTTACGGCTGCTGGAAGGAAGAAAGCAATTTTGGGCCAACAATGAGAGCACTGAAATGCTTGTTGGGATGTAAGCTCAGAAGTATTTATGGGTGTACATAAACAGGAAATAATAATTTTTTCTTCTTTAAATCAATAGTAACTCATGTTAGTATATTATGAGATGAAGGAGTTTGCCAGAAACCAATGGAACACGCCAATATTGACGAAAACGTCTCTGGATGTAAACAGCGACGTCGATGTTTTCGAGTGAGGTTGACACTGACTCTTTTGCCCCTTGCAGACACACATTCCCGATCCTATTTTCGTCTTTTGGATTTCCATTTGTAATTATGCATTCGAGTTGTCATATCCACACCAAAACGTAAATACAGACCATTTTCCTCTACCACCCCGACAAAATGAAAACACTTACAACCATTCTCGCTTTTTAAAGATAGTGTTAATGGGATGTTTAAGATTCCTTTTTTTCACCCTATGCATGACTTGGAGAGTGGGACGAAAACGTTCTCCGTCTATCCCTGTCATTCCGATAGAGTCACAATTGTAATTGTACCTATCTCGTCTCGAGCGAACGGTGTAACGATGGGCAATAATAGTTTAACCGCTCATTAATGAATCAAGTGGAGAACAACAACAACGGCATTCCCTCTCCCATCTCACCTCTTCAAGGGAAGAGCTCAGAAAACATCACACCGCTTTCCAATCTCAACATTCAAGCCGAACAAGAGTCATAAAACGAGGAGAAAAACAGAAATGAATTGGAAACACCTGTAACATTAAAATAAAATACCTAACTGAGGTTTTGTAGTTCTCGCGTTCCCCTCTCTTCTGTATGTAAAAACTCAAAAAAAAAAAGATCATTGCGGTACTTTTCTGTCGTTCTATCCTTGGCTCCCTTTCCTTTCAAGCGCCATTAACATTTCACATTCGGTAACGTAAGATCAATTTAGGAAGCGTATTCACAGAGTTTTTTATCGCTCATAAAAGCCACTATATTTGTACACTTTTCCTGTGTAGAGACTCACTGGATTGTATGAAAAGATCCATACATCTCAGTGCTCGAAGTCATCATATTATACCTCCATCTATATACACGTCGAAAATGTGTTCCCATGCTGGTTAACAAGCCACACTAAAAATACCAGATATGAGGCGACACGTCGACGTTTTTGTGGTGAGCCCAGAGAGAAAGGAAAATCATGAGGCAACCTAAGGAGAGGAGAAGGTGGGTTATGTGCTTTTCATCATCATTTTCTATTGCTGGAGAAACGGGGTTCTCGGCGTAGAAAAACAAATAAAGGGACTTCCAGCCAACTCTCAGAGTGTTCAGTCAAATGCACACAAATATAATATTATGGACACCTTCTGCTGAGGTATGTGCGAGCTCCAAAAAAATTCTTGTCTTCCTGTGTGCTCGCGTATGGATTAGCATAAATGCACATTATGGCGCTCCATCCTCACCGCATTCATCGTGATGAGCAATTTGTGAAGGCATCGGCTCTAGATGAGCTTATGGGGTCGTTGTGATGAAGACAGGATAACAATAGTATAACCTTGTGATGCAAAGGGGAAAATGTGCATTGTTTCAGGTGAATATGTATAATGATGATTTTGTCTAGGTTTATGAAGTCGCTCGGAGAATGGAGCATCATCATTTAACTCTATTATTGTGCTCAAGTGACTGGATTTTAAGGCTCCATTCAAATATCTGACTACCATCAACCATCGCAAACCAGCGTGACTTTATGAACGGAAAGAGAGACGCTGAGTAAATGCCATTTCTCCAACATTCTTTATGTTACGTCGACGTCGTTTTTCTAATTAATTTTTCCTTTTCTTTTCTTTCGAGAGAACTGTAGAGAGAGAGAGAGAGAGAGAGAGTAGCTCTGAAAGTCAAGTTCAGAGATGGGAAACGAAATTGCTTAAGCAGTAATACTTGAGAAAACTGCCATTAAAGCAGAACAAACAGATAAGTGTACGACACGAGAAAAGTTTTCTCTCTTTGTGCACGAAAATCCACTTGAGACTCATTCAGTGTACGTAGGGAATTCCGATACCTCTTTCCCCTTTTCTGGTGCCGATAACTGATGAAAACCTGAGGCAATTCATGATCCATTGTAATCGAAACTGAAAATTTACTTAGCTGTCTAAATGCATATTGCTGACGATCTCTCCCTGCCCATATCAGCTTGGAACAGAATGTCAAACCTCGGACTATCCCGTCAATAAAATGCATATTGTGCTAAAATTTAGAACATTAAAGTTTATTACGTAAACGTGTTTCACATTGCCATGAAACATGAACAAACAGAAATATGAACTTCTCGAGTAAATAAAACTCAAACTCAATGTCCCATAGTGCTGATGCTGTTTTTTTTAAAAGCGGAAGAAAGTTTTGTATTCTCCTACGTATGTGTATTTTGTTGGCCATAATCCTTTATCCACTCAACATTTACATACTTTGCTTTTATCAAAAGTTTTCTTCGTCTCTCTTTCACGCAAGCCGTTCGTAAATCAGTGCAAGTGCAACCCACCCACCCAAAATTTTGACAGGAATAATAAGTGCTGCATGGAAATCACAGGCGA
This sequence comes from Alloscopus bannaensis, assembly GCA_027743745.1. Taxonomy (NCBI): domain Eukaryota; kingdom Metazoa; phylum Arthropoda; class Collembola; order Entomobryomorpha; family Entomobryidae; genus Alloscopus; species Alloscopus bannaensis. The sequence continues at coordinate 3,296 of JAHZMW010003405.1, read as the reverse complement.
AACTCGTGTTTCTTTTTACGTATTCCAACATATTCTCTTATTTTCTCGTGGCTTGTTAGGTCAGATTTAGTGTCGCTTTTAACGACCTATGCTAGGCTCCTCCAACATTACATCACCACACCAAGACAGAGCCTTCGGAGTGAGAAGAAAAGAGTTGCTGGCATACATTTCATTTTCAGAAATAATAGCTGAACAAAGCCACGAGTACTTTAGGAAAAGGCTCAGTCATCAGTGTACAAATGCTTATGATTGGAATTCATCGAGACAACAAATCACAAACAAGGCTACAATTTTGACAAATTCAATGCACAAGGTGTCTAAGTCTTCTTCTAGTAAAGCTTGGTTGTGTGGAGAGCAATTTTGTGAGTCAACACTGTGTCTGAGAAACTTGATTCATGTTTGATAGAAACATTGTGGTTTGAACAAACACCAGTCTGCAGACAACTATTTGAAGAGTAATCTTTCAGAAAATCCACATGACAACGGTGGCGTTCTCTGACTAAAAGTCTGTAATTGTTCAATGTTTACCAATTCCCCTTGAAAGCAAGGTCCACATTTACACAAGTCTCATGGAAAGCTTTCCTCTATCTCCAACTGGTAAAACGGTAGAGGAAAGGAGATAATGGTCGACCGGAGAAGACCAGGTGCCTCAAGAGGAGAATGACAATGGTCGTTAGATAAAGTTCACGCAATGCATATAGGTGCGTAGGAGAATTATGTACGGTATAATCCAGCAGGATCAAGGTACACAAATAAATAGTAAACATATTATTTTTTCACTCACATGTCGAGTCGACCGTCTGGCTGCTTTTTTTCAAGTTCGAGGTAATCTTATCAGTGTCTCTCTGCTTGTTTTTCCTTCCAAGCGAAACGACTTTGCCGAGATTGTATTTACATTCATAAAGCCCAAAAGACTGATAAAAGAGTTGGAGTGCATCTTCACGTAGAATGAACACAAGGTGCAATACCAGTCTTTTTCAAGAGTCGAAATTTTCGCTGGAGTTTCGACTAGATGCGGTTGGCCTTAATGAACTGACGAGACGAAGAATGAAGAGAATTTACTCGTCATTTCATTACAACATGTAACTCTCTCAGTTTACTTATAGAAGCACAATAAACTTGCCTCTCTCTTTTCATGAATGCACTAAATGTCCGTACAAGTACAGTAATGTCTACAAAGATGGAAATTTTATGGGTTTCACAATGACACTACTGCAATTCATCTTTTTCCAGTGCGTTTCTCCTTTGCTTCTGCCACACACGCCATGTACACACTCCTAAAGTTTGTTTAATTGATTCCTTTTTAGCTATGAAAAAAAGAAAGGAATGAAATCTCCCATTTCTGTCTTTCTCTGATGTCTTCAACTTGTTTTTGTACAACATACTTTTTTGATACACGTCGAAATCGCACCACATCACACCATCGCCGACACAGGAGCTCGAGTGTTGAATGTGACATGCGTAATAGAAACATGTTACAAGCAAAAGCATTTCACACGAGTGTAATTTTTTTGGAATACAAAAAATACACAATCTTGAAGAATGTGTCAGTTTGAAGTGATTTAGTCTTTTATGATACGTACGTCACTTGGAGTCAAGTGGACTGCCATGTCAAAAGGAAACAAGCAAACAGAAAGAGAATACCAAACCATTATGGAGAAATGCATATTTTAGAGCATTACACAAGTCTGTGCTTAGAAGGCAAAACTCTGTTTTCGCCACTGTTTTCATTTACTTGAGAAGTTGCTCTGATGTGAAAAAGATTCAAATGAATTTTCCTCAAAGAGAGGGGAAAAAGATTCTCGAGCATTAAGCAGAACATGTCTCGTCGCGCTCCTCCATTTTTTTGTTCGCTCAATAAAAAGCGAGAAAGTGCGTTTTCATAATGATAGCATACATAAGCGGAAGAGTGAGTGGCACGTGGGATTTTTACATGATTGGAGGATGCAGAAAAGGATTACATACAAGAGCCAGTACTACGTAAAAAATGTTCACACAACGATTCACTCGCAAGAAGGAAAATGTGAGAGGGCTCAAGCTTCTAATTCAATTTGTCGCCTTCCATTTCTTATCATGAAGTGATGAGACCTTTTTTCTACCACTTCTCCAATAACATGGAGTGTTTTTTTCGTGTGCAATTCACTCACTTGGAAACTTTCCTCTTCAAATGCCATTTTCGTGTACAAATGACTCGCGTGTATTTGCAACAATAACTGTTTACTTAAAACCCTCTCTCTACTCAAAATCCCATTCATCCATTGAGCAGCCACCGTGATGTGGTGATACATTTTTTATACGCAAAACCTTTTTTTACTCTGTGCGTGCTTCAAAAAAATGCTGAGAAGTGAAGGAGGAGAGGCTTATGGGAGTTGCAGTGTTGGACAGATAGTAATATTCGTTTAATCTATCAAAGTGATAGTTTTCACATATATCTTGTATCTCCTCGAGAAATGCAGGCATTCACATTTTTCTTCTCTGGAAACGAAAAGAAGTGCATGATTTATTGGTATTTTCCCTTGAATCACTTCATCCCACTCCTCCAGCAATCCGTGGGTTCGTGCGCATCAGCTCTGTAATCCGGGTACACAAAACAGTCATAAATGCATCTCCCCATGTGCATGCATTTTTGGGCGCACCGTGCGCTCTTGACAATGACTCTGTAAAAATGTGGAACTCATACAAATTCTGGGCTGGGCTCACAGTGGTTGATGAGATTGGAGTAGAGAAAAAAACCGTCTCATTGGGAGACATGTGCCATCATTAGTTTATCATGTAAAAAGTAAAAGTTGTCCCAAATTGATGCTCATGTCAATAATCCATTTTCTCTTGTGGAACCATCGCCGCACTCCCGGGATGATAATCATACTGATTTCCTACGACTTTTTCTTCCCCTTCTCCCTCCACGCTGCTTGTTCACAACGAGTGTGGGGGAGGAAGAGGGGAAAGCAGGGAGACCAGTACAAATAGGAGCGGAGGGGATATAAATATGTATGAAAAAAGCACTTGATTAGTGATATAAAACTCTCGATATAATACATAATGCATGTGCAAACATTCACGCATTCCACGCATGCATCACATATTCTATCATCTCCAGCAAATCGTTTCTATACCCCTCGTCTTCTCCTTCGACAACCGTCTCTCACACTCTGATAATATGCATAACATCCACCAACGACATGCGCCCATATATCAAACCCAAGTAACTTCATAACAAAAAAAAGAGAGGTGTATTCAGTGATGTCCCGACCGACCGGACCCCTAATGGTAGCGGGGGCGAGTGAAAGATATTTGGC
>JAHZMW010003404.1:0-92957 GCA_027743745.1 Alloscopus bannaensis | reverse complement strand
TATATAAAAAGAGACGTCCTTCACTGCAAACTTTCCCTGCTTAAATATCTCATTTAGCTTCTTTGCATAATGTAGCACTGTCGATATCTCCGAGAAAGTTTATGGAAATGAATGCAGAAAGGTTGAATATACTAGATGAAAGTCAAGAGCAGTTTTGCTTTTTGTGCTCAATTCCACCAGACTTTCACCATTTAAGTTTCCCTGTCCTTGATGCAAGTTGACTCCAAATGTTCAGTTCTCATTTGAACGGAAAGTGAGCACATAACGAAGATGCCTGTCTTTGAATTTCGTCGACTACACCATTGAATAAGCATTTGAAATTATTCTACACAACTTCAGTACAATACTAAGATTTGTAGCACAAACTTAACACAATAGTTATCCTTAAGAATTTAAATTCATTGACTTGCCTTAAGGACTAAGAAGGCTGTTATTTGTTGTCAAAATAGAAATGATCAAATGTGATACCAGAGCACGATAGTTGATGCTCGTTACTTTACAAGTCTGAAACTCTTCCACTCGTTTTAGCTTTAGCTTTAGGCATACTTCTCCCACACAATGCCATTTTCTAATAATGGAATTTTAGCCGCTATTTCCGGAGAAGTCTATTCTTCAAGTTAGGCAGTCAGCATTAGTTACAAGTGAAGTGATGCAACTAGATAGCATAATGGTGACAGACAGTTTATAGTTTATAGTTTTGCTCGCCCCTAACTTTCGCTTCAATACTCGTGGTGTTATAAGATATTCATATCGAGTATACCTAAAGGAAAAGTACATTTCAGTCACTTTTGCAGATGTAAACGGCTAATCGCTTGCAGCACCGACGACGAGTCGTTAAAACGAGTGTAAATACATACTTTGAAATTTTAAATGAAAAACTGGCGTTAGATACGATACAATGTTTTTGCCTAAAGGAAGCGATAGATTTCAAGTATATCTACACGTATGCTATAAAGCTTCAAGTTTGCTACAAATTGTAAGATATTGTGAGATTTCTACAATACAATCTTCTCTAGCGAATGTAAACAATCGTCCTAACGTACTTGGTTGTACTATATAACACACATACCCCGCAAATACGGCTCCGTTTTCTAATTCAGTAGAAACAATAATTGAAGGTACAATTTCAGAGTTGAAACCAGCAATCTCATGAAACCTTTTACATGCTATTGTTTCTATTTGATGGATCTCATTTGTTCAAAAACTTTTTCAGCAGGGTAGATGAGAATTTTACAGCTAGTCATCATGTAGTTACAGACTCGACTAACTGAGTGCACTTACGTGCACAGCACCCACATAAAACCAGTGAAACTAAACGCGGACAAGGAGTGTAGTATTTTAAAGCATCAATGACAGACAAAGTTTGCAACTAGCTCGCGTACTTCTTCGTGTGTGTATGTGTGGTTTCTGCTATGTCATAGATTTACAGCTTGCTCAATTAGTAGTGACTCCCAAAACGGCCCCATTTTGCGAGCTTGCTGTTGATGGGCAATAAAAATAAAAGCAGCTTGTGGTCACTAACAGTAAAAGAGCAGAAGAGCATCAAAGTGTACACTAAGCACTGCACTCATGTTCTCATCAAGGAATGCGAGGATTCCTCGTGGTACGCTCTGTAATGGTAACGCAAATTATTTGCACATACAGAAAGTTGGTATTTGAATCTCCTCACTCTGTGAATCTCGGAGGAGGCTGAGTGGCAATAATCCGAGGTTTTAATGCAAACAATAACATAGACCATCACTATTCAAATCCAGTTTCTCAAGCAAATAACAGAATTAGACTTAAAAGCTCTCCTGCCAAACTCCAGCGAAATTCGACTCAAAATTCCAAGACATGAATCCCATCATCTGCACAAAGGATGAAATAATTGTACTGAGGTCGCTGCAATAGATTCCACCATCAGTTTTTTCACTTGATCTTCTGTTGTAACATGGAATACCTGTTTGTGTATGATTTTTTGTTTGTACTTTTTGGTCTGATCGATCTAGCGCAGCCTCAATATATAGTAAAGTATATGCCTACTCCATAATGTTGAAGTACACCTTGAATAAAATCTGATCGGGGCAATTTGGAGTAGCAATTGTCGCAAAGAAACGTCAAGTAGCAAATGGAAACTGCACACCGAATATGGAAAACAATAAATAGCCGATGCTCGAGAATGTGAAAGAGATACTGCAATGATCTCATTGATTGTTATTGGGACACTGCTTCTCAATGTAGTGCAACCAAAACCGTCATCATAAAAACTTCCACTGAGTTTTATTTTATATTTGCGAAATACGATTTCATTGGTATGTATACTTTGAAGGGAAACTGCTATTTTTCATTTGATGCACTCAGCGGAAGCACTTTATTATATGTACATTGTATATTTATTTGAAATGTAGAAACACCAAGGGTTTCCAAAGACACCCACGGTTCATGGAGAAGACCACCCTCAGCACACCTTCTCAAGATATGTTCCTTTTGTAGTTGATATTTTCACTATGTGCTACTCATTCTCCATTACCTTCAAACTCGGACTCCATGATGCTCTACATTTAGTGACTAGGATGAATCAAAAAATCGACATTTTTGCGTGACATTTAATATCACATGCCTTTTGAATGTTACAGGGTGTTTACCTGGGCAAAACGTGGTACTTTGTGAGGGCTCTTTTCTCTGTGGGATGCTGAAAGGATCGAGTTCGTCCCTATCAAATTCCCTACGACGAAACTTTGTATCGCAGAGCAAGGGTAAGGACTGTTATGAAATGCCATTTCCGATGCGGTGTATTTCATATCGCGTAGGCGTTAATTAGTTGGAAATAGATGAAACTCACATTCAAAATAAACTTGATACAATTGTCAGCGAAGCAAAGACGACTGGTTTGTTGTTTGTTAGAAAATTAGCTGCTTGCTTGGTAGTCGGAAGAGCATTATTAGCCTTAAAATCAATAATTCTCTTGAAACCCATAAACTACTTCATCGTCACACAAAGGTGAAAGGTAAAACTAGTAATTTAATTCACCGAGAGGTCACCAGAACTACCCATTGTGTGTACACGGGGATGCAGACGTAGGTTCTCCTTTGGGGTAACCTTTTGTGTCACATTTGAAGCTTGTGAAATTATTTATGAACGCTTTTTATTCACATATGTATATGTGTACTCGCCTTTCAGGGACATTAAGCCCATTAAAATCTTTAATCCTTTACAGGGTAAACCAGGGCTTTTATATGGAAACTACAAAAGTCTCGTCAGTCCCAGATCCGTCTCCCTTAGCATGCAGAAAAGCCATACGATGACATTCAACAGAACTATATTGTCGCTGGAGAGCTGGGGAAAACCATTATTGCAACCGCATGTCGCGAATACAGTGGAGAGAAAGCAGCCAAAATTCTTCCTTCTCTCATGCTAACTCACCATTTCACAATGGTGATGAGTCATTTCACTTTCCATGAGTACGTGTGTACTTTTTCGTTTTTTACCCTCGTCTCCTTAGATGATCTTTTGACTTTTAATATGTTGTTGACTTTGAATAATGATTGTAAAGATGAGAGTTTGCATGTTTTAATCAGTAAATGAATTCAACAAACGGGATGATTAAAAAACCTTGACTCGTTTTACGCCTATACCTTATTCCTCGTATACATCACCTCCTGCAGTGGAGACCCAGTTTGTTGTTCGGTTTTAAGTTTATAAGTGTCGTATTAAGGGACAACCGTGCGTGAGACACATCTCTCCCCTAGCACTACATTATACTCATCATGAGTGTTACACGCATATGCGATTATATCGTCACAATAGTTTAACATCGTGTGATGTATCATCAGTTTGTTACACAGGGATGATCTCACTTTTAGTTCATTAGGGAACAACGGGCTAAATGAAAAATAAAGAGGTTGTCACTGGCGCAGCGAGAACATTAAGAACCCCTACGGAGAGTATCGTGATGAAGACACTGCGAACATGTGGATTAGGATAACACTTAATGAAATGTGGAGAAGAGAAAATGGAAGTCAAACTCTTTGTGTGTGGGCTTTAGTATCTCCCGAATATATATCATGTTTAGCTGGAAAGTCAGGAACATATACCCTTTCTGACGTAGCATGCTCCGCCACCACCGTGGCAAATGAAAGCTTATGTGTGTGCTCTATTTTCATTCGCTCCGATTTTCTCCTTACTACTATTATTATGCAATAAGACTTTATAGGGCAATGCAGAGATAATGTTGTAAACTAAGAGAGAAGAGAGGGTTGGTGGAGGAAAGAAATGGACGCAACAATATTTGAAATGATACCCTACATTACCTTTTCTTTGTTGAATAGCGCACTCCTTGGCAATAGCCATCTGCTATAGTCGTCAGCTCTGGATGCTTCTAGTATTCGAGGAATAAGGTACAATAAAGTTCCGAACGGACTCACTCTAACGGGAGAAAAAGCGTGAGCGGGTGGCAGCGGTGACTGCTACCCACTGCAATGGTTTGAACCGATTTCTCTCTGTTTTTGCTGGCTTTCTCTGCTCGTTTTCTGCGTGTGGCGTCCACACTTTCTGCTTTTGCTGAATAGCTGAACGTGGGGATCTTTTTTCTTTAAGCATCATCATCACGAGCTAACGAGAAGGCTTGTATATAAAGACAGTGCATGGTGGCACTTTCCCCCTCAATCCGTGCTCACCTGTCGTTCCGCTTTACAACATCTCTGAGTCTCTCTTTCTCGGTTTCTTGTTTCTGCGAGATATTCCGTTTTGTCTCAAACTTTGTTGGAACTTGTTGTTTGCGACGAACATATTAGAGCATTTTTGTTGCCTCACCCACCCATACAAAACACACATACAGAGACGCTGCTAAACTTCCGACCTTACAGTGTGAAACAAATTGTGATTCTCTCTAAGGTAAGAAAATTACTTTTACTTTGTTTTCCATCTAGGAAAATATAATATGAAACATTGAAACAAAATTTTGTGCGAAGAAAAGACTTTGAGTTTTATTCACCAGGGTTTGAGACACTTCCAAACACGGTTGAACAGTCTGACAAGGTTTTGTGCAATATGTGTATGTATTCTCAAGACAATCACATGAAGTCACACATTTCACAAATTATTTGTCAGCTCGACTAACATTAGACTGCCATTTTACAAAATGCAGTTGACCGGGGGCAGTAAATAAGATGTATTATTACATCATACCCGTCCAAAACAGTTAGTGTCTTGTCTCTCACTTCGCGTGTAGACTGCTCTTTTGTAACAAAAATGAATGTAGCAGTTCACTCTCTTGTCGGGAAGCAATTTTTAACTAGTTAAATACTTTATGACACGCTATCTTGCAGCATCAGAAGGTTGTATGGAGCATTCAAAATAGCTCAAGTTATAGTTTTGATAAATAAGATCTGTGCATGGTTTAATGGTCGCAGGTAGAAGTGGAAAAGAAACACACACCTGCATCACCAAATTGTATAGGATTGGGCATGAAAATATGAAAAATCGCAAAACCCCAATTTTACGTCTCAAAGAAAGAAAACACAAGTATTGATAAAAAGAAATTTTGAAATGTTATTTGTGTTTAAAGTAAATATAGACGAATGCTTAACTAGAATATGTCCACAGTCCACACATTCTGATTTGAAAACTGTAATTGTATTACAGCAACCTCCCCTCAAATATAGGAGGTGGATTCGCATAAGATTTCTTCCCTAGCCACAATTTAAACATAGAATTGGTGTAAAAAAACTCTGATTCAAAGACTACCCAAGACAAGTAATGAGTCTATGATGCGCACACACAAAATTCATCCGAACTTTCCCTTTAGCTATTTGTATGCCAGTGAGTTTTGTGTTTGTCTGTACACAGAATATAAAATTTCACATTTAGATACGTTTTGAGATTTTTTACCCCTCAAACCTGATTGCCCTCACCAAAATAGTTGTATAAATCGCTGAACAGAAAAAAGTGTAGGTCGAACGAAATGCATATTAAGCCGAAAGGTCTTGCAAAACTTACATAAAATTATACCCCCTGGAGAACACTTCTAAGCTTCACTGTCTTCACTGTGGCAGTCATTACAGGATATTAAAGTATTTCTGACTTGATTTAAGTTTTTTCACGAAATCGGTAAGTATCTCACGTGTAATACTTTTTCACTTCCTCACAATAAAAGTAACATGCATGTACCCCACTTCAATGAGGCAGGTGAGATGTGTGCTTTCTCCCACCACAACTCCGTACCCTTTGCATATCATTATGTTCCTCCGGTTGTCTTTTTTCGCTTCTCCTTGATGCTTAGCTAAAGCTTACGGCCGTACCATAACGAGAAAAGTTTGTACACCTTCCTCCATTCACTGCAGATCGAGGGCAACTTGTTGATCCTCGCTATCCCACAACTAATTCGAGGCGATGAAAAAATTCGCCTATAAACCTCTCGTAATAAGTTGGTATGCGCCCTTCTCACGAAAAAATGATGATAACTTTTTTGTGAACCTCAAGAACTTGGTGAATAGTACCCAAGAGCTAATTTGTATACTAGCTTTACAACAAACTTCCTTTGTAACTAAAATCTATGAAGTTTGAATTCACAAAAATTATGAAGAAAAAACGGCAACCCACGCATTGAAATTCAAAACATTATTAGAGACAGGCAAGACCCTGATGAAGATGAAGCATATAGTGCACGTCACATACACGCATACAAACAAGGCGGTTATGTGGTTCGCAATTAATTACAATCATCAAAAGAAATGTACTTTCCGAGAAGCCCCGCATAGACACTACTGACATAAACTTTGACAAGTTGGCTGCTGCTTTGCTTGGCGTGTTCAGATATTTACAAAAAATTGAGGGCAAGACAAGCTCTGGAAAATGCAGTGTATTATATATAACTTCATTCGACTCGTTTAGCATACAATTGTTGGCTGAATTCTTGCAGTGTACTTGTTAAACTTGTCGTAGCAAAAGCGAGGCACTTTTGTGATTTAATCAGTAACCCGAATGACTTCACGCTCGACAAAATATCAGAGTATGCAAAGTCAAATGATAAATGCTAGGAAAATCGCATTCATTTGAAATTGGCCGCAGTCCTCTCACCAAAAGTGGAAGTCCTTTGAGATACTCATACTCATGTAAATTACTAAAGAATGATGTAACAAAACGAAGCGTTATACATGGGGATGCCAAACAAGTCTGCAACATGCATACGATGTGGAGGTGCATGTATGTATGTACATGGTAAAAATGGAAAACTACAAAAGAAAAGTCTGAACACAAGGTTACATACGAGTGCTACAATTTACAATAATACGATTGCAATTTTTACCACAGCCCGTATGCATACACCGAGTCTCTCCAAGCTTTTTTGCCATTTCCTCCAAAATAGCTAGCACTCCAAACGTTGACTCAATGTGCCCTCTTAAATTTTTTAAGCAAAAATACTCTCTAATCCTTAACACTTGATGCAAATGATGCTGTGATATTCATGAGCATTGTATAGAGCCCTTTAGCCATTTCCTACATTTTCTCCTGAGAATCTTGTTGACGTCCGTTTGAGCTCTTTTTGAGTGGAGAAACTTTTGCTTAACTTTTTCCAGTCGGGTTTAGATTCTTTTCATATGATAAGCACTTCACATGATGACATGATTCAACTGTAAGTTTCCCCACTCTCTACAGGCTGATTTTTGAATAGACCACTTCAGAAAAGTTTAACGAATAAATGCTGAAAATGTTTTAAAGAGATTACTAAAAGACTGTACAGCTAGAGTGTAATTGTATATAATCATTTTCCTTCAGTTGGGGATGGCTTTTTTATACAAAGGCTGAGTGTGTACATCCAATGGAAATTAGCCACTATTCAAGTTACAACATAAAGGTGACCCTTTACAATTTCTTCACGCGGGGATGGTGGCAAAGAGTAAACGAAACCGCTGCAACGTCAATAACTTTAAATCCTAAATGTTTTAGTCAAAATCCTGAACTGCTCAAGTCTAAAATAAGAACAAATGGTTCATTAATCATCTCATAAAAGGGGAAGGAAAGACGAAAAAGTGAGTAGTGTGAATGTTACAATTGGGATATTGGGGCAATGTAAGACAGACGCTATTTCACCAGGCCTACGTTTCAACTTTCTCTCATGATAAGCAGAGTAGACAAGTCGAAAGTTTTTCAACCACACAAATGATCTTACGACGACCTTGCCTCCTATTACGTGTCAGCCTTAGCTACTAAAATCGGTTTTATTACAAGTTGCACACGTGTTTGCGTTTTATGTAGAATTCCTTTAACTTGCTGCAGAACATGCAACTTGCGCGTGTCTAGGCGTTTGCAAATCATCCAACGATAAGTCCATTAAGAGTTTTAGTTGGACAGTTTCCAATTTCTTTGCAGTAACAAATACATGTACATATTATACGTCTAAAAAACTAACAAGCACGCGATGGCAAGCGGTGGATGGTAGAAAATGCGGCATGATCATGGGACATTGATCAAGATCATCATTCCGACAAGGTGTGTATCGCACCTAATTTATATTATGCCTTTGTATCTTGCCGTTCCACATGTCTATATTTTAATTCTCAAATGGGAGATGTAATGCTGTAGAGTAAATCTGATTGAATCCAATTATGGTATTCAAAGAAAAATATTATACTATTTTCAACAGTTTCCGAAGTAATCTTTGACGGTTGACACTTAAATATACATATATATTGACTTAGTAGATCTTGCATGTAGCAACAATAAACACGACCAATTTCACATTGAGAGAACTTTTTCCAGTCTTTAAATGAAGCTGTTTGATTGTCTTTCCAGATCCAGAATAATGGAAAGCAGACGGACTATTCAGATTGCTGGAGCTCTCTTCTGTGTCCTGTTAATCATTACAGAAATTTGCTGCTATCCACCCACATATTCACATGAGGATTATGAACAAGCAGGTAAGACGATTTTAGTCGAATAACTCGTCTCCAAAAATACATAATGGAATCCTCAGAAGAGGCTTTCTTTCTAAAGGTCTCTTGAAGGTTTCAAATCAATTTTACATTAATACAAGAGGTAAAACCTGGAATTGAGTAATGGTAATCCTCGTTGATCATTTATCGTTCAAATACATTCCGTATGTTTTATCAAACATGTTTGAAATAAGTGAGTTAAAGCTTTCTCTAAAGTGTTTTATAATATACAGTGAGTATCATTGTAGACGTAAAGCGCTTTGTATAACAAACATATTATGATAAAAATAGATAGAAGCAGGCAGCACTACTAATCAGCGATTCTGAAAACAGGATAACATTTAAATCAGAAATGTCTCAAATTGTCAGACGCAAGCACCTATATATAGTGAAAGCTATCGCATTAGTCGATATCATTCGTTTTTTTAAGTAATTTGATTTCTACAATCTATAATATCTATTGAAAATCCGCATGGAGGATTCATGGTTGAAAAAACAATAGTCGCAACATCCTCAAGGTTTGTCTTCAATCTTCTTTTGGCTTGCTTTCTTCTACAGGAGCTGGAACAAAATCATTTGAATAAATTAGAGAATATCATTTAATAAATTGGTAAGAGAAAATAGCACAGCGAGCTTTCCAACCGACTGAAGTTACAAAGGATTTTCAAGATATTTATTATAATGTACGCTTGAGTAGTTCCGAGTTTTGGAGAAAAGCTTGATAAAGATACAAAAGCGCTCATACGGATGCGATTTTATAAATGTCAACGGTGCTCTTCTGTGCACTCAACTGTTTTCCTTCTCCCTAAAGTCCCAAATCACTTTTCTAAATTATATATTCATATAATTCAATACTAAATACTACTGCTCATCCAACTTTACCACCAACTCATCAAACAATGCATTTGATGGCTGCTCAATAAGTGGAACTACGTGCGTAACTCAGTTATGCAAATACAATAAACCAAATTACGAGAAGTATTTTGGTCTAACGTGATTGTATGTACCTTGTACACAAATGTACGTATGTACGCGGTGAAAGTTAACTTCATTGAAAATTTACGCCATTGGAAAAGCATTTGGTATGCTTCTTCAGGTTAAAGGAATGCTGGAGGAATGGCTACATATACATTGCGTGAACCTTGGTTTTAACGGATTATGTGGGTGCAGGTGCAGTGATGGTTAAATGATTTTGAAATGAGATTCCAGTAGAGAGTGTCACCCTACAAAATGTGTCGGTCATGAGTACTCGCTTACCTTCTGCGACAGCATAGTGTCGAATCTCATGTGGTGAAACTATAATAAGTGAAAGGGGGAGCACCTTGGTTGAGCAGGTTTCAATGCGATTTCTAACCCCAGCAAATATTGGTCTAAAAAATCCAGTTCTTCTTCCAATAAAACCAGACCACACTTGACTACAAATTCCATTCTTGTAAAAGCAGTTTAAGAGATAGCAAAGCATTATTCGTCATACAATAATGACTGACTGAACACGAGCTAATCTCGAGCTGGGAATAACAAGATTTTGAAAAATCAACTTGTGTTGTTGGAAATTATACCAACTATTACCATTAGTAGGCACAGTACTGTAACTTTTGACTACCTAATTTTTTCATATTTGAACCGTTTGTGCAGTCAACTATAATAGTTTTCTATTGTGGATGATGGCGGAATACTTTGATTCTTTCAATTGTATTGATAACTTTCACCAGTGAAAATCAAGCGATGGGGTCGGCTGTTGGGCTACTCTGGAATTTAAAGAGCAAACTTGGTAGTTTCGGCAAAAGTGTTGTTTAGCCGAGAAATACGTAATGAATACACGAAATTGAATTGGATGGGCTGTTTTAGACGCAGAAAGATTTAATGCGTCCTAATGTACTCTAAAGCACATCCCATGTAGCAAATCCATTAACGCGACTCGTGGAATTTGCTTCTGGGCAAGGATTATTACGATATACACTCTCATTTCATTACAACTAACTGCTTCATTTGATTACCTTTTAAGTTCACAATACATATGCTTGGCATATTATGCATGTATATACCAGAATTTGCAGAGACAAACGTTGTGTTCAGACTGCTGCTGCTTCAATTGGAAGCCTCCAACACTTACAACCATAATTCGAGTTACTTACACAGTTATCAGTTTTTACGAAAGAAATAACTCTGCCGTAGCCATTTTGAAAACTCAAACAATGGGCACGCTTATTGAATTACATATGTTTATGTACAAAGTGGATACCAAAATGACTATGAGATGTGAAAAGTCCTACATACAAATTTCAACAGAATACAAATAAAAACAAATGAATATGTGACTGAATTAACACAATGTAATGAAAATGGGTGTTTTTCATATTAAACTTCAGCTGTAAGTTATGCCTTTTCGCGATCACTGAGACATTGCAATGTTTATTACAAACTATAAGGCCTAACTAACCCTGTTGAAATGCTATCTATGAGGCATATACTATGGACAGTATTAAAGAGCTTAAAGTTTAAACAGAGCCAGCAGAAGCTGAAGGTAAATTTGACTTTTTACACTGCAGCTTAAACGCACACTTTTGTAGCCCCAAGATGGTTTCTGGTTGTAGATGTAGTTGACTTTGTATCAATGACCATTTAAAAGTCCTACAACTACACGAAGAAACATGTAGGTTAAAGTGGACTATTTAACGAATTTCCATGACTGAGCTAATGGAGGTCTAATGTCATGCAAATATGAAGGTGATTACAATGTAAAGTCGTATAGTTGTCAGCAATACTAAACTAGCTCTCTTTGTGACTTCTCAAAAGTCCAAGTTTAAGTTGGTCAAGAGCCAAATTCAGCATAGGTAAATTCGAAACTCTATTACAACTTATTATTTCAAAATGATGTTTTGAAATATATACGGCTGCGGCTTTGGTAGAGAAGGGCTTCACCACTTGGTCTTGCCCATACGTATGTAATTGACGTTTTATTCCACCGACGCAAATTCACATTGTACCATTCAGTGAAATAATGTGTTCTAGGTCATCATCATGAATAAGATAGGATTTAAAAAATACGTTTCCACCAGCAGTACAAGCAAGGCTGCTACTGACGCACATCAAACGTCTCTGGTTGTTGATGACATTGATATAAATGAGGGAGCGGACTTTGATGGCACTCTACAGCTCTTCGCAAATCATCCCATTTATCATTCACTCTCTCAGATGAGATGAATCAAACGTCACTTATCTCTCCTCTCACAAGTTTGCACAACCTCGACGTATACACGTACACACTTATGTTTGTTGGAAGAAAGAGCATTGTTTTGAACTCATCTAAATGTTCTGAATGGGTAGTGATGTGTAAATATTCCATTTTGGCAAGTGCTCATCATACTCCCAACAAAAATGATGAAAACGTTTTTCTTCCCCATTCTCTTGGTGGTACACAAAATGGCTCTCGAAAGCATTAGGCTCGGGCTCACTTTTGCTGTGGATGAGGAGAACGGCGGATCGAGAAGTTTTTATTATGTGTTTGGAGTTGTTGTGATACGGGCAAAGGGTAGACCTGGGGAAAGTTGAACCTTTCTCTGTGTCGAACCCAATTCCTACCCTCTACATGTAATAATAGATGAATAGCATAATGTGACCTGATAATTCAGACGGAACACACAAAATAGTAGGTGTTTCTGCTAAGGAGCATTGTGCAAGTGTCTCAAAGTTTGCTTACTTTGTTAACTTTTATATATTTGAAAACTTCTTCAACATGAAATGCTGATTCGATCTGAATGTGTGAGTTGGCGACTGAATATTTTCTACTAATGCTATTTTCAATGTAGTACTTGACCAGAGGAGAGACGATGGGAGCAGAGCAGAAGTCACCTGAAATAATTATTTCGTTTTCACAATATACATACATATATTATATGACTGTCGCTCATCTACAATAATGAAGTAATCATGGTATTCTTGTTCAATTGACCGGAGACCAGAAACATCGCAAGTAACCCCGGTGCACGCAGTCTTGCCACTCACAAGTAAATGCTCTCAGTGAGACCGCAACCAATGAAGTCTCTTTATCTTTCAGACCTGTGTGTAAACAGGTTACAAAATGCATCTTTCTGACCACTTAAAACACGAACAACATTCAACGATTTTTACCCTGGCATGTAATATTCGTACATTTATACGGTGAAACGTCTTGAAACACTAGCGATTTCTTGTTTATTTATGGGTAACTAATCACTTACTTGACCCGGAACCAGGATGCTAAAGAAGTTTCATTTTCCTGCTTCTAATTGCAGAAGTGATTTAGTATATTAGGGGAAGTACAGCAAGCAACCACTTGAACATGCATAAATATATGGCTGAAGTAATTTGCGAAATTACAATTCGTTTGATGAGTTGTGTGAATGAAGTGAGGCCAGTCTTGAAAGGTTTACGTTGAAAGGTACCTCGGCAGCCCACAATCTTCACGATGTTTAATTGACGCAGAACAGACGAGTAGATTTTATTTTGCATGTCACTCAATGTGGAATGAGGCGGTGAAATAATTACCGGGATTCTAAACGAGAACAAAACTACACAAAGAAGGCTCATCCAAAAACGAGGCTAGATAAATTTACGTAGGCGATTCATTTGCGAAATTCGTCTGGAATTGTTCACGGTTGTTGTGGGAGGCAGTTCGTCCACCATTCACTTTCCTTTCGAAAATAGACAGATGAGCAACAACTGGAGTGGTTGCACTAGTAAATTGAGTGAGTGAACCATTGTCTAGGATCAAGTGTTCGTGGTTGAATTGTTTCGCCAAATTGACTCGGATTAATGCAGGTTTACCACTTGTTAACCCATATCAAAGACTTGGTCACGGTTCTGGAACTCGCATTTTCGCAAGTCCAGCGAAGGATGCATTTCGCTCCTGGGAATAGAAGCAAATCCGTCCGGAGAAGGATGATCATCATTTGACCAACCTCTCGCTTAAAGGAACACTTACTATTACTTGGCTCAAAGCGTGTCTCGCGCTTTCTCAGCTTTCTCATTAATGACGTCGGAAGGAAAGCCCATACGTGACAATAAGCACATGTAACGCTCGATTATTGCCTACTTTCTTCAATCGCTCTGCCACAGGTTGTGGCCTTTCTAGGCATTACGATTCACAATGCAGGCCTCCTTTGAAGCGAGACGTACAGGAAAGGGAGCGTGTCGAAAAATTAAATAACCGAACATTCGTGCTGCGGATTTGGCCACTGCATCCTACTTTCTCTTCGCGTTCATTCTGGACATTTCCAGTCTACCTGATTCAGAGTAAAGCATTCAATTGCGAGAGATCGTGTGTAGCCCAGCGGACCGTATCATCTCCAGATTATCTTTGAATGTGAATAGGATTCCAATTTATTCCTTGCGTTTCAACATTATTATGTAGCAAGAACAGAATACCAACTAGTCAACTCGTCAAGACCATGTCGACTAGGAATATTACAGATTTTGAGTCGATGATACAAATTTTAACATGAAATTCAGACAGATCAGAGTCGTGCATTTTTGTCTGCAGTCTACAAGCAACAATACGATTCATTTTGCTGTTTGTTACATACGGTTACACCTGACGAAGTGGAATTGAAAATGTGATGTCGTAGTTGGAATAAAAGGTGGGTGGAGAAGTAAATTCACGGAGACTATGCACGACGCAAACGGAATGACGTACATGAACTGAATGCCACATCACTTGCTGCTGTAACCAATGTGGTCCATGGGTAGAACAACGAAGAGAAGAACAAAAGAAACGCAGGTTGTACGGTTCTTTTGTTGATACAACTTGCATCTACCTGTACCTGACGTTTGAAACGATGATTTACGGAATTTTTAGTGTACTTGGGAGCTTACCAAGAATCATATTTTGTACTTTTATTTTAAAAGTCTGTCAGCAAACTTTGTAACAGAATTGAATAAGTCTTCATTTTCAGTAATGTGTATGTCATGACACGATTTCACTTTTTCGCGTAGGGGTATATTCTTCCATTTTAAAATTGAATAGTTTTATACACTCACTAAACTTTTAGTTTTTAAAAATTGCAAAATAAATAATATACGAGTACGGTGTTTTACGACATTACGTTGTGTAATGATAATTGGCAGTAGTATCATATTATACCCCTTAACCCGAAGAATTAAATACAAAAACTGATGCATTTGGCAGACAATTGAGGAACCCGAAATCTACAGACATGGACGATAAACGGACCAAATAAAAATCGAGAGCATAATACCTACATCATGCAGTGTGCTAATGTTGTATAGACAGAAGATCTTATAAATAATTATAATATATAACGTTATTTCTATTATACAAGCAGATAGTAGAACATCTTTGATTTACCTTGCATTCCTTCAATTTGCATTAATTTGCAGAAAACTGAGTTGAGTTTCAGGAATACGCTAATTGCATAATTTACATCAGATCTCAAACAGCAGTGTATAAAAACAGACACATTACAATTAAAAGATGTCCACATATGTACATCGTAGATCAAGCGCTGATTCGTATAGATATATGCCAAGCGTAAAAATATCTTGTACCACGGAGTCACACTAACTCACCAGCACGTTTTACTATTTTCTTAGCTCCAGGTTTACGAGAAATATACGAGGAATTGGAGCGACAAGGTATCACAGGTCCGATAGTACCAAGAGCATACCGACCAGACCAAAGAATGATGAGAAAGTCACAGCGCTCCTCCAGTAATCTTCGTCTTCGGTTCGGCAAAAGAAGTGCAGAGAACATGGAACCTATTGGAAACCCAAACTGGAAGGTATATCATCAATTTAGCAATAAGGTCATTTGTAGACATGACGCTATTTGCATTCAGGAGTGTCCACTCAAGAGTAAGTAACAACCATTTTGTTGGCATCCCACAGGTCGGCAATGAGGTGCAGAGGGAAGACTGAACCTGATGCAACTTGAAGGCCACGAAGACATGCTTAACAACACGTTAATCTTGCAGTAATCTTGCACTTTAGTTTCCAATATGTTACAACGACAGGAGACGTTATTTTTAACAATGAGGACTACTCTCTTACATATTTTGGGTTAATCGATCGATAATGCACATCTAAAAGAAGCACACTCACGCGATCTTGTATTCAAATGAACCTGACTCTGAAAGATTACGTGGACAAAATGAATTGAGAGTTTAAAAACGTGGAGATTTTCATTGTAGTCAAATTTAGATGTGAAGTGTGCACAATTTTAATACATTTTATTTTGGTTTTGAGTGGATCCGAGGCTTAGTTTGCTGTAATAATGGATGAAATGGTGGAGATCTTACATTGCCCCAATTGCACTTTGGTGTATTTTATGCTAGTTATAGTACACTCCAACCCAACCTAGGAAAAATTGTACAAGATAGTATGATTTCATATTTCATTGTCTACATTAGTTAGATGTTTATGTTATTCAGTGATTTAATAAACCAGCCAAGTAGTTCATATACTATTTTTGTGACAATTCGTATTAGTTTCCCATTGCACTTTTATCTCTGGTTTTACACGTATATTGAATCTGCCAACTAAATTCAGGAAAATCATTAAACTGAAGAAGTGATTATGAAGCAAGTGAAGAACTCTTGTTAAAATAATATGATTTCAGAATCCCCTATAGTACGTCTTTATGTAGAACACCCTAAAGCTATCATTGAAATGCTTGCAGTAGTTATATAAATTACGTACACAACCCACTCTGACATTGTCATTCATCACAAGAAATGATAAAACATGTTATATAACCTTTATCTTTACAAATTCACAGCACTCTGTTACATGTATGTAGGGTGAAATTAGCGCTGCTAGAAGTTACATTACGATAAAAATAAACTGTACTTAGTTCAGAGATGATGGCTCATAAATGCAATTTTTGATAGCACTAATTAAACATTCTTTGTTTGACACCAAGTTGATGAAACCACAAATATTTCGAAGGTTACATTTAAAGGAAAGTTTAGTATGATACGACTTAAACGTAATCTAATTTGCAATATGTAAATATTAAGTGTAACACTTCCTCTACTTTCGCACGATTGAATTAACCGTTTATCGATCACATTCTCTTAATCCATAAGATTAGAAAACAAAGTACTAGAAGTCCTACTACTACCGAATCACAAACAAGCTTATTGTTGGGCATCTGATATGGGGGAGAAGAAAATGGTGTGCAGTCCTGAACAAACCTTCTTCAACTGAACATTTAAGTGCGGTTTATTAGTATGAAATATTACCTGTGTAACGTTTGTTCGTGAATCTTTTTCAGTTCCAGTGATATGATATGTTAGAGAGTATTTCAATATGTACAGAACTATCAAATAAACATGTTAATCTGTTGGGTATGATTGGACAAGACCATGGCTATGCCCTATGTGTCATCCAGACTGCATTCTGCATATTATAACGGGCAATATTGTTTTTTTTCTTCAGTTTTTAATTTAATTCATTAATAATGAATCATTATGTATCTACTAGGAAGGTAAGTTGTAATATTTATTCAGCTCTTTGAGAAATGTTTACATGCCGTTCCTTTGCTCACGGACTTCAGATTAATAATTTGCGGACAACAAAGGCGTTTCCAGATACACGAGGAAAGAGTGTGGTATATAAAACATACTTAAAATTAAAAACACTAGTACATACTTCCGTTCAGTTAAAACGCACGGTAAAACAAAACAGGTATCGTTAGTATACATGTACAATACATATTATGGATATACCCTATGTATTAATTTCGGCGACTGGATGACCATATGATTAGAGTATTTGGCTGATTGTGTCACTTTCCTCTTTACCATAATCACACAAAATCTACAATTTAAAACTGGAGGTAACACATAAGTACCTGTAGGCGTGTTTAAGAATTTCCAAGTTTTATGATTGAAATTTCAAACTATATTGCACAGGATTAATACTTCACTACCATACAATGTTGATTAGATTTTACGTTTACAAAAATACCGTTTGACTTATCAAGTACCACACCGATAGTACCATTAATGTAATTTACGCACCCTCATACCATGCTGAAAGACAGTCGCGAGCATAGAATCAAAAATTTATTATCTTTATACGTCAAGAGTCGCGTATCTGTGATAATGCCCTGTTAATGATACAAATGAATGTTAATTTTTGTAGCAGCGACCGGTAATTTTTGATACTCTACTTATAAGGCACCATAATCCCATGTAAATGTTACAATGTTACAGCTTCAGTGTAGAGACTCTCCCCTGATTGTCCTTTCTGGACTATTTGCAATGTTACAGTTCATCACGAGAATTTGGTCTTCTCATCATAAAATGGACAAAATCCGAAGCGCGTCGACGATGATGATATTCACCAATCACTCTACCAGATTTGTAGTATTTGAAAGTTGGATATCCCACGATTTCAAATTTTTCGTATATCTGAACACAAATATTATTATTTGATCACTATGTTAAACAGACATACATACGTACATAATGTCACAACCCATTTGAACGCATGTATTCATTCTATACTACATAAACTGCAGTGAAGACAAACCACTAAATACTTACTGATGGATAGCGCATACAATCAACCGCAGCTAGTACTGATCCTGGAGCCTCCTTGGTAAGTAACTGAGCTGCCCTTGCGTATTCTGGCTTCGCAGATTTGCAGTGTCCGCACCCTACCACAAATAAATGCGTACCCATTTATGACACTGTTCAATGTCCTATCTATATACATAGCATTAGGAACTTCGAAGTAAATGATTCATTCACAGTTTAAGATATATATTGTCTTACATGGAGCATAGTACATAATCATGGTCGAATCTTGTGATTTGATATGATCATCGATTGTAGAGTCTGTCAACATTACAACGTCTTCGCTTCCTGGCAAACCTGCCCAATCATTTCCAGCTGGTGCCATGTTGGGCTGCATTTCTTCTATGAATCCAGTTTTCTATGAAATTAAAAGGCTAATAAATGTAAAGCCCTAATTTACAGTGGAAAAGTAAAAATACACAATATACCAAAACAAATGCAGTAACAACCGTACCAAATAAGTATATATGTTAGTTATCAATCGGAAGTACATCTTGATTACTACTTAACCAAACTTCAGTGTACAAACTATTATGGAACAGAAAATTTTGATGATTAAAGAGTGGGAGAAGAAATAAGTTGCAAACAAAAAATAACCCACCCTCGAACTATCTTGCAAAAAAATTTTGTGATTCTCTATTTGATTCAAGCCTCAGTAAATCAAGCAGTTCACTGATGTCGAATATCAATTTAACTACTTCCAGAGAAATGCAGCCATAGTGAAAGTGAAAACTCACGACAGAACCTGATGTAGAAATTCGAATTATATCGGTATGGAAGTGCACCTCACTAGTAAAACTGCCAGCTCGCCCTACGTAGACACTACAAGTTCACCTCTCTAGTCAATACTATATCACTCCAACATTATTTACCTCATATTACACATAATAGGGTTATCGTCAGCCTAGAATTTGTTTCTGCAATGTAAATATAAAAGTCAAATTACCGTCCTTCCGCCATCGTAACTCTGAACGTCCTCTTTGTTGAAGTAGTGAAAAATTTTGAAAGTTGGATATCCCCTAACGTCATGTGATTCACAAATGCTTCTATGAATAGTACAGTCTACTGCCCCAAACATTATCTTCGGATCGTCTTTCAAATCTTCTGCAGCTGCGGTAAACTCCGGTTTCGTAGCTTTGCAGTGACCGCACCCTAATAACAACAAAAAATGTAATAAATATACGATTAGTTAAAGAAACTGACATTAGCAATGAAACAATCCGCAAGTTTATTCCGGAAAGACGAGATTTTTGTGATAAGCAACAATACAAAATAAACTGTTCAAACTTACACGGCGCATAAAACATAACTAATGCTCGTTTCTTTTTTCGAAGAGTCGTTTTAAACGTTTCTTCTGTGAGATGAACTACGGCAGAATCCTCTTCAGACCACGGTTTTTCTGGAGGGGGTGGGGGAGGGGGCTCAGTTGGATTTTTCATAAAATTAATAATTGCCTCTTCTTCACGTATGGTACCCACATCAAACGCCATTTCACCATCCTTGAAATATTTTAGGGTCGGATATCCCTGTACCTCAAACCGTTTACCTAGTGCACTTTCTCGCGTAGCATCAACAGCTGCCAAAACTCCTGCAATCTAAACAATTAAAGTTGACAACTGAGGGCACATGAGAGTCAATTGTGTCGACCAGAGCATTTAACAAAATATTATGTGATCTACAAAAAGTCGAACCTTCTCATTCTTTAGCTTAGCAGCTGCGGCAACATAATGAGGTTTCATACTGGTATCAGAGTAAAGTACAAAGTGCATTAATGAATGAGTTAAACCTTTCAGTTTATCAAACATAATATCGATCGTCCAGTCACCAGTAACTTTTGCCTTACCGTTTACAATGACCGCACCACGGAGCATAAAACATTACTAACACCGATGGATTCTCCTACGAGAACAAGAAAAAATAGCACACATGTTATCATATAAAACTAATAACGGTAAATATTCAAAAGCGATTATTTAAATTACATACCTGCAACGTGACATCGAAAGTTTCGGCGGAAAGATGAACAACGTCACTCGGTTCATCAGCCCACTCTGGTTCTTTCGGCTTTTCAACTGGTGGAGCGTCAGGATTTTTCATAAAGGCCACGATTGCGTCCTTCGTATTTTCACCTTCGTATTGCTGTCTCATTTGCCCATTCCTGTCAAATTAGTTACAAACATAATTTACTGTCTTGATTTAAAACTGCTGCACGTCTCTAGTTCATGCAAATTTACCTGAAGTAGAGCAAGGTAGGAAACCCAGAAATGTTGAATTTCTGCCTTATTATGCCATTTTCTGGTTTATTAACATCTACGGCAGCAATAATACCAGAATTCTTTAGTTCCGTAGCAGCAGCTGCATAGTCAGGTTTCATCCTTTTACAAAATCCACACCATGGGGCATAAAACATGATTAAAATTCCTGTGCCACTGGTGACTTCTTTTTTGAGAAGTTTTTGCAGGGCCTAGTTTAGAATTCATATCAACATAACGGCAATTACAATTAATTATGTAAAAAGAGGTAGTGTAATTAATGTGATTTACGTACAGAAGAGTCGGAGAGATGCACGACATCAGACGCGCTCTCATCTTCATCCCATGGAAGGTCACCGGTAGGATCTCTCATAAAGTTAACGACAGAGGAAACTTTAAGAGCCCTATCGTAGTCTTTGTTGAATTCTCCGTTGTGATAGTGCTTTAAGACATACTCTCCTTCTTCAGGGGTTATTTTAACTTTCTTACACAACTTCTTTCTCGTGTCCCTATTATATAAAGTACAAACAGTATTTACAATACATAACCATTATTTGTATAAAATCATGAACTGAATTGAATAAACTAAACAGGCCAAGAACACATACCCAGAACAATCAGCAATGGCTACGGTACCTAATCCTTTGACTTGCTCTGCAGATTCCATCAGAAGATTCTGAATGTTATCCTTTGCGAATGACATTCTACCATTCCCAAAGCATACTAATACATTAGTCTTTGTTTTTATCAGCTTCTTCAGATCCTTAACATCCGTTAGCGCTTCTAGTGTCACTTTCCCTTTTTTAGTTCCACTGCCATTTTCTCCTTTGCTCAGACTAGTGCAAAGGCACAGGCAAACTAGTGCCAACAGGATCCTCTGTGAAAGCACATGAAGCAATCATTCAAAATATTTCTGCAGATATCTACCTCCCCATGTTTGCCTACGTTCAATCAAAGCAATCTTAATTAGTGAACCAGGGTACGCCTATTCAATATTCGACAACTGACTAAATACAAGAATACAACGGATTTCAAATTGATGCAAATACAAAAAAATTTCTCTAATACAATCGTTGATGTAAATTTGTACGTACCATTTTAATTTCGGAAATATTGACGTACGACGGGAAGAAGAAACTGAAACGGCTTCCGGTGAGCGGTGTGTCTAATCCCAATAGGTAGGTCTCATGCTGTCTAGTATTTCACTCCCTCCACACCGCGGTGAGTCATTATAGGTACACTGATACATATATCCTTTTATCCTAACTGGTGATTCAGTAGGGATGCACAATTAGTCTTCCCAATGGAAGTTACGCATCAGTTGCTGCTGCAGCTGGTGTGACTATTATCTGTAATGTAACCAACCAAAAATGCATATAAATTATGTAAAAATCGAAATACATATATCTCTCATGTCAGTCGTGCTGTCGATGCAGACTGCACCCCATTCTTTTTTTTATACTCATCCGATCGACCACCTCCAGACCCGACCCAAAGGACACTTCAAGAATTTGACCTGGAGAGTACATATACTATACGTTATAAACTAGTAAACAACCGAAAAACCGGCTTAAAAAATACGACCATCTTCAGCAAAAGTACTATATTAACCGGTTCATCCGCGAAAGTTGCAAACTACTTAATCGTTTATACACTTAACACAATGGTTTTTAGACACGTTTCCACTTATTTAGTACCAGTCATCACGGAATTAAGCCAACAAAGTAATGATATGATCAAAAACCCCATCATACTTACCACAATATCGCAACAGTTCAGCTAATTGCAAATTGGAAGCACTGGATGTCCCAACAATTCACTAAACACCTAGTGTCGAGTGACGAGAATGACAAAACGTCAAGTTCGCTACACGAAAGTGAAAGTCTGTCAACGTCAGCTTGAGAAGGTGTATTTACGAGTTTTCGGTGAGAATCGAATGTTATGTATTTACAGACAGAAACAGAATGTTTAGATCGGAAGAATCGTGCCACACCGGCAAAACACACTTGTGTGCAAGCATCGAGTTGCGTTTCGTCTCACATTTTGATCTCACTTTTCCACTTCCTCCACTGAGCGGGGCGACACCAAGGCGCTTTTACATTCGGCTCCCTTCTCTTCTCTGTCAAACACAAACAAAAAGGATTCCTTCAGTTCAACAGCAGCGCTGAAGAGCCTTTGTTGTCCATGTGAAATTTCCTTTGTTTTGTTTGAGACATTTGGTTGAGACACTGGGATTAAAAATTTATCAAATTTGCGAGTCAATTTGCTAATTAATGTGTGATAGGGTGGCGAACTCGAAGTGTTGTGAAGTTTGAGATCGGGTGTAAAACATTTGCATTTTTTCACTTTATGGTGAATGTCCCCCTTTGACTCAAGTGCATTTTATGGCATTGATTTTTATCATTAAAATTGAGGATTTCGGCTGCTCGTTTTTGTGGTAAAGTACTGAGTTTTGACTACTTCGACTGTTGACTGCCAATTGGCGAAGTTGATACTTTTAGTTGTGTATTATTAATTTAAAAAATGGATGTCGCGGCTCCCGTTAGTGGTCGTCCGATTTGTCGGGATGATGTGGGAGAGAGGTGTCAGAAACTGTTCCAGGATTTCCTGCAGGAGTAAGTTTTAAAAAGTTGCACTAATTTACTACGTGATTTACGTAACTTTCGTTGTACTTGTTTACGAGCAGTTGGCAGTAGATGATTTATTATGATTGTATTTGAAATCATGCTTTTCAGCTTTAAGGTGGATGAGCATGACGAAAAATCGAAATATCATGATGCTGTTTCCGATCTACTTAAACCTGAGCGGACAACTTTAACCGTCAGCTTTGCGGATATTCAAGAATATAACCAGCAGCTCGCTACTGCTATTACTGAAGAGTACTTTAGGTATACAAACTTGTTTTATACGAGAATTAAAGTGACATCGACAGGTCTAACCGTGTTTTTTAAAATAAATATTTAGGGTGTATACATATCTATGTCTCGCCGTGAAGAACTTCGCCCAGGATCAAGTTGAAATAGACTTAAATAAGAAGGATTGCTACGTTGCCCTCTCAGATGTACCTACACGCCACAAAGTTCGTGAGCTGTCCACAGCTAAAGTCGGAACGCTTATCTGTATTTCAGGACAGGTAAATTCTGTAGTTGACTGGATATATACATATTACTTACTTTTTCTTTACTATCTGCGATGAAGGACTATTAGATGTAATTGTGTTTAAAGGTCGTTAGGACTCATCCTGTACATCCCGAACTCATTAAAGGAACTTTCAAGTGCTTAGATTGCCAAACGGTGATTAGAAACGTTGAACAACAATTCAAGGTGAGTTCTCTCAGGTTTAGTTTTAAACTTTGACGAATTCGCGTTCCCAATAGTTAAAACGACGAAGTATTACAAAGTTCAAGATTAGAAAGAAAAAATACTATAAGTTAACCCTGTTGTTTCGTAGTACACGCAACCAGCTGTGTGTTCAAATCAAGCCTGCGGAAACAGGAGCAGATTTTTACTGGACTGTTCGGACTCAAAGTTTGTTGACTTTCAAAAAGTACGCATTCAAGAAACCCAAGCTGAGTTGCCTCGTGGATCCATTCCTAGAAGGTATGTAACTAGTAACTGGTGCATGTATTTATATATGAAGCTAATTAGGTACAACGCGGGTTGAAATAAACGTGGCTTTAAAATTATTTACATTATGTAAAGAAATAACCGATGTATGAATGGGATTTTTTGCTTGGCAGTTTGGAAGTAATCGTAAGAGCTGAGGGTACCGAAATGGCTCAAGCCGGTGATCGCTGTGACTTTATTGGAACGTTGATTGTGGTTCCAGATGTTGGCTCACTGAATCTCCCGGGAGCCAGAGCTGAGAGTGGATCTCGACATAGGGTAAGCACATGTCATTGGAAGATACGTAATTTACAAATTTTAGCTTTACAAACTGTGTTTGTTGTTTAAGGCTGAAGGCGCAGAGGACTCTGAAGGATTGCAAGGTCTGAAAGCACTTGGAGCGCGAGATCTTCATTACAGATTGGCATTTTTGGCTTGTCATATTGCTCCAACAAATCCAAAAGTAAACTTTGATAACATGACATCGTAAATTACATGTTGGGTTATGGGGGTAAAACTGCATACACTGAATACATGATGGGAAATATTGTACTAGTTTGCAGGGAAAGAATGGACTATGCAAGATATGAATCCAGAATCACTCCAAAAACAAATGAGTCCAGATGAATGGAAGAAAATTTTCAAGATGACTCTAGACAAACACATTTACTCTAACCTTGTAAACAGCTTGTTCCCAACCATTCATGGCAATGAAGAAGTGAAAAGGGGAATTTTGTTGATGCTGTTTGGAGGAGTGCCTAAAACAACGGAGGAAGGTACAGCACTTCGTGGAGACATTAATATATGCGTCGTCGGCGATCCCAGTACTGCAAAGTCGCAATTTCTTAAGCAGGTAGTTTATTATTGATTTATATGTTAATCAATCAGTCCCGCAACTGCTATTTACAGTGCACAAAGCTATAGGGAACTAGCATTCAAGTCAACTTATTGGGTTTTAAAGGTGGCCGATTTTAGCCCCCGAGCTGTATATACTTCAGGAAAGGCGTCGAGTGCGGCAGGTTTAACGGCTGCAGTCGTCAAAGATGAAGAATCGTACGAATTTGTAATTGAAGCTGGAGCGCTAATGTTAGCTGATAATGGAGTTTGCTGTATTGATGAATTTGACAAGATGGATCCAAGGGACCAGGTTGCAATTCATGAGGCTATGGAACAGCAGACAATATCTATTACGAAGGTTGGTTAACAGAGTTTATGATTGACGATCAACGACTGAGTTGTGTACATTTCGTATAATATGTATTATCGTAATTGTTTTAGGTAAGGTTAGTTTTACATGACTCTTGGACAATTGAAAATAGTAATAATATTGGTCAGTTTTTTTCCTAAATGAATAAGAGTGATCAAATTTAAAATTAAAGGACGCTGCAGAACATTTGGTGCAGTGCTACAAAATTCTACGACAGCGCGACGCAGGATGCGCTGCGCGATCCGCCTGGAAGATCACTGTTCGACAACTTGAAAGCCTGGTCCGTCTTTCCGAGGCGATGGCCAGACTACAATGCCTAGATCAGGTACGCTTTTTCTGCTAAATTACATACTATATTTTAATGCATACTAGTACAAAATTTAATATACGACAGGAGTACATTTAATAGCAATGTACATTATGACTATCCAGGTTTCAAAGAAACACGTGGAGGACGCTTACAAACTTTTAAACAAATCAATTATTAGAGTAGAGCAGCCAGATATTTGCCTTGAGGGCGAAGAGGAAGAAGAGGACAACGGTCCAACTGGTGTTGAAGATGACACCGAACTCATGCGAGATGCACCTGAGAATCAGATTGCAGATGATCATGATGAAGAAGCTCCAGATGCAGATAGAATGGACGAAGAAAGTTTTGTAGGGGATACGCAAAGTGTTCCTGATCGACCAAGTAGAAGTAAAAAAACTCTCAAGATCACCTTTGACGAGTACAAATCCATTTCGACTATTCTGTTGATGTACATGCGACGAGAAGAAAATCGAGCAGAAATTGCAGGAGAAGAATCGGAAGGTCTAAAAAGAAGCAAAATCGTCAACTGGTATTTAAACGAGATTGGTGATGACATTGACAATGAGGATGAGTTAATTGAAAAGAAAACTTTGGTTGAAAAAATTATCGATAAACTTGTGAAGGTACGTGAAAAACGTTCTGTCAATTTTCCAGTCTTAGAGCTACAACAAGTAATATGTAAGATTTTTCTTATATTGTATTCATGTTTTCATTTTTAGGAACACGTCGTTATATCTTTGCTCCAGTCCCAGTTGTCAAGAAAAGGAGCGGTACGAGAAGAAGAAGAAGACCCAGTTTTGATCGTTCATCCCAATTATGTCATTGACGAGCACTAGATTCTACTGTCTGGATTTTACATAATATGAAATTGACTGGTGTATTCTTTGAGCAGCAACAACATTATAATTTTGATTAAATTTGTATATTAAATTCTGAATGTCATGATACTATTACTTGGTGGTAGATTTCTCCAAACACTAAAGTGAACAATGGTATTTAGTAACATGAAATGATTTGCATCTTGCGTGCTGTATGTTTTGTTGAAACCATGAATTATGAATGAACGACAAGTTCATACATACTAGTACGCTTTTACTAATACTTTTTAGTCTAAGTTTTACTTTTCAATTCAACATTTCTCAAAGAATTGGTACCCAGGTTTATAAATTAGATAAAATTCAAGTCTGTATTCGCACGAGGTTCGTTTCAGTCGTGAGCACTCGGCTATGTATTAAAATTGGCACAAAAGATTTACACCAATTTTTTAATCAGACGAAGTTAAACAATAATGACCATTTTTATTGTAGTCCGGGGGCATGCACCCTTTTCAAATCCCTTTACATTTGCCGAGATTGATGTACATATACTGGGACTCTTTTCGTGTGTGTGCGTCATTTACGCTGAAATTAAATGTCCAATCTCACAAAAGAAAGAGTAATAATATGTATTCTACTACGATTTTCTAACCACACCACGGATTTCACCCTATCACGTATTGTCTGTGTTCCTTTCTCAATCTTTTTATGATAACCGCACACTTTACAGGTACATTTTTATGATAAATCCGTCGTGCGCACGATGAGAGCTCGGCAGTTATTAAGTAGAATATATAACAACAGAGAATTGGATATTACGGCCAGTGTGGACACCTAGTTTTAAAACAATTATGTAACCTTCATAAAAGCGACGAAAACGAGAATGGAACAAGGAGGATTGTCAGAATCGAATGGAGGGTAGAGGTATAGTAACTGGCAAGCGCATTTGTCTAGGCACAATTCTGAATCCTTCTCTCACGCAATGCTTTCTCCTCTCCTTCTTTAATATTTTCTAAAATATCGCCTCTGTGCTCCTTTCTCGAGTTGTGAATATCATTTTTCAGGCACACGGTTCTGTCCACCTGATGTGTGCAACTCTTGTTGCTCAAAAATGAGAAAAGATTTTCTCCAGAAGAAAGCAACGGATGCACGCAGAGCTTGTAAACACAGTAAGGAAACTGAAATTCGTGATTCCCATATCCAGCAGAGTATCTATAACACAATATGCAGAAAGTACGACCACGGGAGAAAGTTTGGTGAAAGCCTCTTGTACAAACGGAGGCCAAAACCTCGGCGCACACATATAGGAGACACTCCACTGGTTATGGATGGATGTAATATATAAGAGTGTCTGCTGAATAAGCACGGAAAATAATTTGGAGAGTGAGAGAACGCACCGGTAACAGTAGGTTCAGATTGGCAACTGTAGTAAAAATGGAAGCACGACAGAGAGAAACTGGAGAAGGAGTTTTTGTGTGGTCGTACATGGCGCAACTCAAAACATGGATGTTGGGCTGCTTTCCCCGCAACTTGCCTGGTCTCTCTAATGTGTGTAGAGAGAAAGTAAAAGGTAAAGTTTAGTCAGTCCAGCGGTCCGTTTTAGAGACTCCAAAAAAGTAATTCTTTCTCAGGGCTCTCTTGCTTAACTTCCCTCTGTAGTCCTCCACACTACTAGCAAAATATTATCGTGTGAGAGAACCTGGAGCAAGAACAGAGTGTGTGAGAGAGGGGGCACTCACTTCAGGAAAAGCAACAGAATCTCCGAGGCACTTGCATCACTCTTCTCGCACACGTACAACAAAGAGCACAGAATTCTCTCTCTCTCTCTGTCTACTTTTCGGTTTTCGGAGAGTGTGAGAGAGTCTTGGTCTTGTTTCGGAATCTCGTCAATGCTAGTGAAATACTCGAGCTCGGGTTGCAATCATTTGCAAAGTGGCAGGCAGTGAGGAAGGGAAGGAAGGAGCGTCTAGAGGAAAGAAAGTCTCAACCACGACGACTTCCAGAACTCCGACCAGACATTCACATTGAGAAGCTTGAAGACGGAGGCAGGAAGCCGTTTCCCCGTCCTTCTTCAACTCCGGATCTTCGGCAAATATTTATACAAGAGTGCACAATTCTCCCTGAATTGCCTGTCAAAAATCTCAATCTAAAAACTTCATTCTTCTCTCCCATTCTCTCTCGTCACGAAAGACAACATCTATTTCCTCTCTTCCAGAGTTTCACTTACATACCAGCTCTTCTCGCCAGGAAGAATTTTAGAGCTGCAGGTACATTCTATTTTTAACATTTTCAGTTCACTCTGTGTCCTTTATTATAGAATTTGCTACTTTTTTTGGCTGGAATGAAAGGGACATGGCGATAATGGCTACACATGTTTACACTGACGCGACGTGTTAACAATAATTTCTTTCAATCGTTCCATACAACATCAGAGTAGTCTTTGACACAAGATGCGCATTCAACTTGGCGAGTTTGGCAAAAAGTGTTTTCCTCTCTGTTCTGTCTTTCTTGTCAATATAGTTTCTCTCCATTGGGTGCCGCTTGTGTGTGCATTTTTATCGACGTGTCACTCAGATTGGAAGTTTCAAAGAACAGGCTAATTACACGGGATCATGACGCCACGATGATCTGTTACCGTATGGGTGAGAATTCATACGACGACTGGTTGCAATTTCTGCATTACCTCATCCTCGAGCAGTCGTCCGTTGTTGCAAAGTGAAAGGAGCTCGGAGTTTTGCAAGCACGTGGTTGAACGTGCATGTGAGTGTAAGTACCTTTTTTTCTGCTCTCTTTTAACCCCCTTTTTATCATCTTGTGTACGTTCGGATTTTAGTGTAACTCCAAGACATTTTCGGGGCATGCATAATACATGTTGAGTAGAAAGGCAGATCTATCTCT
This sequence comes from Alloscopus bannaensis, assembly GCA_027743745.1. NCBI lineage: Eukaryota > Metazoa > Arthropoda > Collembola > Entomobryomorpha > Entomobryidae > Alloscopus > Alloscopus bannaensis. The sequence goes on along the minus strand of JAHZMW010003404.1, from coordinate 63,376 downwards.
CTCCTACTAATTGTGTTAGTGAATGCATACATACTCTATGAAGTGGATTAGTAAGATGGAAAAAGGATTTGAAATGGAACCTGACTCGACTCATCCAAATAAATGATGAGCTGAGTTGATAATATTTACATTTCGATGTAATATTCTTTATGAACTGGCACATCCGTGCGTGTATACCCGAGCTACAGTAGTACGGTGACATGATGATAAGATTAAAGGATATTATTCTAGACGACAAATAAAAGTCAGATGAAAAGCTTGGAGGAGTTCGCAAATATGACACTATTCAGGCAGGCAGGCGCTCTAATCTTTTGGTGCTTAAGTAAGCAAAAAACTTGTGTTTGAGTGTTTAGGAAGAAAAGTTTTTGCGTTTTCTGCTGAATACACGTATTATGTAGATGGTTCAGGTCATTTTTTTTTGCTTTCAAAGTTTGCTAGCATGCTTTGTTCAGGCAGGCAGGCTTACTGTATCAGGAAATATAATTGGCTTGATCCTCTCTGAAATCGTGCGCTAGACAAGATAAAGAGTAAACTCACTTATAGTTCTATTACTCGAGTCATCGAAAGTCAGTAGTTGTTATAGGTCTAGATTTTCTTTCGTGTTTTGATTGAATTCATCCTTCGTAGGAAGTGGGCAATTAGACAAGAGTATACAGCGTTGGTTTGCATTAGGTGCCCAACCCCATCAATCCAATCTCCTGACCAGACAGTGATAATTTTCAACTTGGAGTAGCTCAAAATTACACGCTTTGAACTTTAATGAATGTTAGAGACTCGATTCCTGACTCTGGAATCTCTGTAGTTGTGTCCTCTTCTTGTGACAACCAAGGGGAAAGGTAAAGATTACTACAATATCATCAGTGAGGCTCTCTCTAGAGTCTCCATAAAGGGGAAAGCAATAGCAGCCCTAAGGAGTATATGGTACGATCAAAGTATATTATGGCATAAGTGGTGAAGGTACGTATTTACGTATGTGTTTGTGCTGTACTTGATGTAGGGTAAATGCCATTCCTGTAATTAATCGGCGAGAGAATAACATTTCCCTATAACAGAATAACATTTGCATCACTCGTTTCCAAACCGTAGGAAGGCTCCCTCTGCTTATTTGCTCCCACACAATGGAACACATAATGTGCGGTGTGAGTAAGGCTGGGGAAAGCGCGTGTTATTGTTAGTCTGCGTGTGGGATGTGTGCACACGTGAAACTCCGATCATTCCGCAAAACTCCATAATGTTCACGACTGAATGTGTGGGTGAGTGCAGGCCAGTAGTTGTTAATTTCAAAGGAAATTAACGGGATCGACAATAAAATAAGGTAGCAAAGAGAACGAGTGTGGAATTTTCCACACACTAACACTAACATTACCAACAGAGTACATGCATGAGGCAATCAGTGAAAATGCTCGAGATCCTAAAAACCTCAAACTCCAAAAGTCCCATGTGTGATTCTGGCATTTTTTTGCGTTTTAAAGGGCAATAAAGAATCGAAGAATGTCAGATGGACGTGTGGAAGGAGCTGAACCTTGTAGAAGCAGTAGCAGTAGCAGTCTTGGGAGAAATCAACAGACGAAACCAGAACAATCACAACAGCAACGTCATCATCAGCAGAAACATCACCAACACCTCCGCCAACAACAGCAACAGAACCAGCAGCAGCACCATCATCAGCGAAAACCTCGAGTCAAGTCTCAAACTTCAGAAAGTTTGGTTAGCGCTGGGGATGCATCTGTAAAATCTTCAGAGCGCCGGTATTTCGTGAATATTTTATATTGGCTCATAATTTTCCTCGTACTGCTTCTTCTACTCACTTTCCTTTAACAGAGAATGTGTGTGTGTGGTATATGTGCACCACACAAATACACAATGTAGAAAGCTCTGAGCTCTCTCTTTTCACCAAGCAAAAGAGCAAGCAAATGCTATTTTCTTGCCTTTTTAAAAATAAAAAAAATAGCCTAGGACTTGAGTGTTGGGCACATGGTCGTATGCTGGTGGTGGTGGATCGAATCTAGCATGTTGTCTGTTTTCCTCGTTTCCATGTTTGTACTTCACAAGCGTGTGCTTTCTTCTTACTCTCGCTCTCGATTTCATACAGTCAGCCACCGCGGAGAGATTTTCCATCCACCGAGTCTCTATCACTCACAACAAGCTCACATTTCAAAATATCTACTTTCACGTATAACATACAAACATTAGCTTACCTCGCCCCTAAAGTCCTTGTTGGTTAAATACACACGTTTTTTACACGCTTACAAAGCCTATATGCATACACTCTTCACATACACTCAAATGTATATTATTAGCCTCTCGTTTCCTCGTCGCTTATTATGGTGGTAAAAGGAAAGGGACGACGAGAGGACGGATGAAAAGGAGCAGAAGAGTGAAAAACGAAATTGTAGCTCGTCTCACTCACAATTACAGTGTGCACCTCGAACCAAAAATGTTAATATCCGTTGTGCGCAACTACTACGCACTCTTCTGCACAACCTTATAGTACAATGCATAGATCAACAAAAGTACTTTTATGATGTGCTGGCTCGTCTGGTTGTAATGCACACCTGTGCAAAAACGAAGTGGTCCAGCAGTATAATGTGTACACTCTGAAAGAACGAGAGCGTGAAGTAGGCAGAATTCCAGAGGAAAAGCGAGATATGTAACTCACTAGTTTTATGACTTCCCTTGTCAAAATATTATACCTCATAATCCATTTTTATACGCAGCCTAGTTTCCACACCTTTGAAAGCGAGCGAGAAAGAAGAAAAAAACTAGATTACGGCAGAAATAATAATGCGGCATGTGTAAATTTGAATGCTAAAAGTGTAGAGCGTCCGTTTGCAAATTAGTTTGCTCCCATCTTTTATTATTTTACAGTTTGGTATGCAAAAAGAACTCACCAGAAAAGTTTAACGTCGACATTTTGCTCGGCTCGTCAAAAGTTATCTTTCCCTTATTGTCAGCGAACAGTGGAAGAAAACATAATACAGAATTTTGTGAAATGTCTTTGCTCGAGTGAAATAGTGTCACTCTCTTGATTACAAATGTGAGGAGAAAGCGAAGAAAGATTGAAAACGAAGTTATTACAGTTGGAGCAAGTATGTGTTACGTGTTCAACTTTTGAAATGTTCATGTCATTTCCAGAACCCTGTCAGGGTAAAGATGTCAACTTGCATAAAAATTAGGTGCTGATCTGAATGACGAAAAGGCTCGCTTACAAACAACAGCTAATCGATTACGGACGGCTTCTGGTTTCACTCTGGGCTTAATATTAGATCCTAGTTTGGCAAGTACTGGCGCGTTGTAGGAGGCGTCCATCTGTTTAATGTATCACTGCCCATCGTCCATGTTTGTGGTTTTCAAAGTGTGATTAATACGATTATTGAGTTAGTCGATCGAAACTCGGCCACAGTTTCCGAAATGCGTCCCATCTGGCCAATTTAAAAGAATTTAGAAGCATTTTGTTCAATACTTTTTCGTTGAAACCGCTTCCTTCCACCAGCACAATCAAACCATATTATCTGACTATCGCGAAATAGACCTTGAATGTGTTACTTTTCAACTCGTATATAGAACTAAAACGAGCATCATTATCACATCACTGATGAAAGTCACGACCAACGCTGAAAAGGTACGTGATATGTATGTGATGCGCCCGTCCGTGCATTTTCATCGACTTTAACGAACCTAAAACGTAGGTATGTGATGCTCCTTGAATGAATGCATGCCGTTTGCATGCACACACATGTGGCATACACAACCGTATCCGCTCGCTATCCATTATCATGCATGCTTTCCGTATAGGAAGTTTGCAAGACGGGAGGAAAGTCATTTGGACAGATCCAAGATAACCGAAAACTCTCAGTATTTAGATATTGCACTCCCATTCTCATTTGGCAAGAGGCATAAACCCAATCTCCCCCGCCTTTTACTGGCAACTGTGAGCTGTGAATGGCATTTGTGGCAAGTGAAAGGTAACGGGACCAGAAAGAAAGCTTGAAGTGGGCATGATGAGCATCTGGTAAATGGACCAGTTGTTATTCTATGACTACTCCTGTGTCGCTTGCCCCGGCAGCTTCACACCAGAGCAACTTTGTCAGTGTCCAATGAAGGTACTACTCACCACCACCACACATATGAAAGAAATGCGCGAGCGAGTGTGTATACACAAAAGAGAAAGTAACTTAGCTGCATTTGTATCGAAGTGCCGGTTACAAGGCTCTGCTGGCTTTCCCACTTCCTCTCTCGAGATCACTTTTCATGTGATATCTCATATCTCTCTTTCAGGCTGGTAACACATACATAGTGAAAATAATGATTCCTTCATTTACCCGAGCACCGGGGACGACGACGCAAGGAGTGGAAGACTAGATTGGAACAAGACACATGGCGAGTGGTAGATAGGAAAGTTGTGTGAAGAGAGGACCTAGGAATTACGTTTATGCATGCTGCGGAGACAAGAGTTAAGCTTGCCTGATGACTTGATGTCATTCATTAGTGAGTTTACACGCTAGCTCCATGCTAATGCCCTGCTTTTGCTATCACAATTTATCCGAATGGATGGAGATATAGTTGTGTGATAGAAGGGAATTCTCTCTCGCTCCACCACCTTCACCACTGACTCTGCACACACCGACGAATGCTGGTCACATGCACAGTTGGTTTTCACAAAGAAAAGTGACACAATTCGATTAGTGATTCGATAGGGACAGGCAGGAAACTGCAAGTGCTACTACCACCGTACATCGTGAACATTTCTACGTTGGCGATAATTACTTGGTTGATTGGCTGATGCAATAGCTTTTAGACACATGAAAATTATATGTTGTATGCAGATGGCAGAAGTCGGAAGGAAAGCTCGTAGGTGAACTAGTCCACGGTTGTTTGCGTGTTGGTGAGGCGAAGATAGTAATGAATTAATGGTGATGATAATATTGTATTAGGAATTATGTACACTGACAAGGTGGCCACATTATAGGATTGTGTGCGGAAAATAGACTATACATCTAGCAGGTATACACACACCTACATTTCTATGGGGGAATGTTAGAATACCTCTGGAAAAGTACTTTAGTGGTATTATGTCATTAAATTGCTACTCTGCTATTAGATCCCAACAGAAAGTTCTGATAGAATCATTTAGATGTGTGTGCAGGCCTCTCTTTTTATGTACCAGCTTTTCCCCCAGCCCCATGTGAAGCGAACGGATCAAGTTGAACAAGGGGGAAAGGAAAGATTTCTGTTTGTTTGCCACAAGTAGCTTTGCAAGCAAGCAAAATAACTTTCCTTTTTCTCGCTGGTAAACATTGGGTCTCATGTAACATGCAGAGCAAGCTTAAGTACAAAGTTTCCGGAGTTGTGTGTGAGACGCTTTCTCCGTCAGTATGCTGGCACTTCTCGTGTGTTTACCGAAATCTTCTGTGTCCCACACTGCTACTTCTTCTCAATTTATACTCTAGAGTGAAATAGTCTTCTCCTTGTTTTCCCATTGTGAACCTGGAATTGGAAGAGGAAAAGTGCGAGGTCCGACTGTGCGTTCGTTTTTGCGGAGCGTGATCCACACATTGAGCATGCAACAGTGGAGCCCGGTCAGTGGAATCAACTACTATCAGATTCTCGACATGGCTACGAACATATTTATTATGATCTGTGAAAAGATAAAAATGTATCTATCATAATAACAGTTTAGTTGATAATGCTGCACATTCTCCCCGAGCTACTTCTTTTCTGTGCGTTGTGCCACCAGCAGCATGCCAACTGGAGAAAACACTTCGAAGCAAACTTTCTCTTTGTACTTACAGTCAGTCGTCTCTGCTGAGATAGATACATTCTTCCCTACCTGCTGCCTCCGTCTCTGGGAGTGAAAGAGTCACGTAGTCTACTGTAACTTGAGACTATTTATTACGAGAAGATTATTTTGTCACTGAATTGATGTATGACGGGAAATCCATACGGCTTGCTTTCTATTCAGTTTACCCTGAGTACCCTTCCCTCGCATGGTAATGGAGTTAAAACTGGCAGACTTCAAAGGAAGCATACTTCATTTCATTACAGTATCAAAATGCGGAGCTCACTGAGCCAGAGGTATTTGACTCCATGTAATACGTGTGTTATATATATTCACACCATGTCTTGGGTGCTTTAGCACTTAACAGCTATCACAAATGACAGCCAGTATGAAATTGATCAGTTGAATAGTGTTCCATCGTATACTTGGCTTTAAGAAACTCAAGTCGGGGTGTGAGGCTATTTTCCCAGGCTACGAAAACGTTGTGTTTTTCTTAAACCGAGAAAGTGGGGCATGGAAAAAGTTTGAATGCACCCAGCTTACAAAGAAGGACATTTCGTTTCCCTTTTAAAATGGCTAAACTTTATCGAGCGTAGTCAACTGGAATGCAATCGGGAAGCACTCTTTCGGGAGCGTGTGCATCTTTAAATTTACATTTTCTCCAAATTACTTTAGATAGCTTTCAATTAGATAAATAAATCATTGCGTTCGAGATTTTGCAATTGGTTATCAGTGTCTTTTTTGTCCCAAGAAGGTAGCAAGTCGAGCAAGGAGTACTTTTGTTTTGTTTTTTCAATTTCAGGGATTCTTTCCATATTATGTGTTTTGAGTTGCTTTTCTTATTCCACTTGAATAGTGGAAATAAAAAGCGGGAAAACGCAACAACATAAAAAGTTTAATCAGTATCTTACTGACGACCACAGTTTGAAAACTTTTACTCGTGACTTCCCAGTGAACATTCGTATTGTAGTGCTGCTGTTATAGCCCAGAGAAGTAAAAGTGCGCAACATGCCAACGAAAGTAAACGACTGTTCTCGCAGTTTTCAGTTTCATAATAAAAAATATAAGCTCTTGGTATAATAGTAATAGCTCTGGAGAGAGAAAGAGCAGGTATGCTGACCAATAAGCCCTCTTCCAATTTCGATGAAAACTACCTACAAAAATATAGATATGAAAACATTACTGAAATAACTTTTGCAACGCCTCGCTTTGGAAGTAGCCATTGTTTGTAATGTACGATGTGCGTGTGGTGTACATCTGGTTCTCTAACAGATTTCTTGGAAAATTACTTTGGAAAACGAAAGGATTTCTACTTATTGCACTGCCTGTGGCTATATTCTACTAGGGCAGTAAAAGCAGTAAAACTACAACGTGTGTTTCAATATAGAGGGTGGATAATAGAACCTGAAATGCACTCTGAGAGTACATAGTTACACGATCTGTTTGCAATATAAATACTGAGCCATCCATGTTTATTACTAAACTGCCTCTCTCTGTAAGCCTCTGTGTTTCAAGTTACATTACATGCAGGTATCTTACAAGGTGTATGTCTCACGCTCAGATTACTCTAGGCGAGGAAAGAACATTCATTACTGCTCCGAAGTGAAGGCTGACAAGCCTAAAATCATTTGCAATCTTGCCTGGTGTAGAACAAGAGCGAGACGCGAGCTACGAAAACGATCAACAAATTCGCAAGCATTCTCTCGCTTGCACAAATATTAGCGCACTTCGTACATCTGCTGTGGAGACTAATAAAAACAATTTGTTTCCGTTCTCGTATAAAGGAACCAAGGATTAGTGGAAGTCTGTGCATTATTGGTTTGGTTGTTTTCGATATGTTTCCAGATGAAATAGCTTTAATTAAATTAAGCCCAGAGGGTGAGGATAGGCGCATGACATGTATACATTTATTCGCACGGTTACAGTATCGTTTTGAGGTTGATCTTTTGAAATACGAAACTATAACCATAATCTGATCACAAACACTGTATTAGTTACCAAACAAACCTGTATGAAACATCACAGAAGCTGAAACGCCATTAGTTCATCCAGTCGTCGATTTGTTCGAAGGATTGAACGAACAAAGCCAAATCGACAAGAATGCAATAGTAACTTGGCAAAAATAGGGGTGTGATTGCCATACTTCAATTAAACGTAATACATTGATTTATTTTTATATTTTTTACCTCTGAATACTTGTACAGCATCCGACTAAGTGCACCTAAAAGTCATATATAGCTATGTAAGGAATTTGTAGGTAGCTGCTACTGTTGTTGTTGTACTCAGGGAATAACGTGAAATTCTTCTCACCGACTCTCACTCTGTATTACAAGATTCTCCATTCAACTCGTTAAATATGCAAAAGACTCTGTCATTTTGAATTGTGAAGCTTTAAATCTTTGAAAAAGTAATTGTGTCGGATAGTGAGTGAGTTCTTTTTTTTCTTCGGCGAGAGCGAAAAAATCGGGACGAGCACTTTTTCTTTGTTCGATGGAAAATGATTTAGTTAGTAAGTTGCTCGTGCAAAAACGAGTTCAGATAGATCCAGTACATTTCGCTGGCAATGATGATAATGGCAGTAGCACCCTGGAAGTGTATTAAGTGCCAGCTTTATGTATATACTTTGACATCATCATCTACGTTGCTCGTTTTCTGGAGAGGAAAAGCTTACTTCTCCCCTCAGTACTGTGGTAGGTTCGTTCAGAATCTTCAGAGATTCGTGTAAAAAATTCTCATCTTTAGAATTTCATTCTGGGGGAAGTGCTGAGCCCAGGGAATGCCAAGTGTAATTTAGAGGAGGTACGAGTAAGTAAAAAGTTATGAGTAGAAGCAGGATGATGACACGCACAACTTTTTTTTGCAAATGGTTGTAGCTGTTAAAATTCATTGTCTTTGGTTTTGTGGGCTCATAAAATGCTTTGTGCTCGTCGCCCGTCCGCCAAAACGGAAGATTCGGAAGTGCCAGATCGTCTCCACATTTTAACCATCGCACAAAAACCATTATATACAGTAGCGTCTGAAGCGAATTGACTCTGCGACAGCAAGAAGCGTGTTATACGTAGCTAAATATTAGCCGTGTATGAGTGGGTGTACACATACGTATATGTCTATTCGGAAGAAAGAACAACATGTCGTTTTCCGTTGATTCTACGGAAAAGTTTATGTCCTTGGAGGTGCCATTAACTGCATCCTCCCGTCAGATCGCACTATTGCGCTGTACTACGCGCGTAAGCTCTTTTCTGCAATATACATGAAATAGTTTGATTGGAATTTGTTCCTTGGCCGTATAAAAATATCTAGCAGAGATTCACTGAGGGAACGTTGGGTACACCGTGTTGGAGGTTGTTGTACCTTCTGGGTCAGAGTCATGAGGCTTTCCTTTGAGCAAATTTCCTTTGTCCTACTCCTATCCAGCAACTTGAGGAGAAAGAGGAAGACAAGCCAAAAGGAGAAAGTTTTGGAATCAATGGGACTTCCTTTTCTTAGTCACTCATCCGTTCGGTCGGAAAGTAGATAAACGATACAATGATAATGCTTCTTGAGATCTTGATGCGTTCGCTACTCCTAAATTCAACGTATACATAATAGAAGGCTAACCACACGAGCTCAGGCACACATTGCAAAACGCCATATCCGGGGTGTATAAATCCTTTTTAACTGTTATTATTACACTAGTGTCTCTATTTATATACCCATATCCATTTAGCCCGCCGAGGTATTTTCAGTGCTCCAAAAGTTTCTCACTATTTTAACTTGTCAAAATGTAGCATTATGGAATGCCCCCTCGCTGTTTCTATTATTCAATGATTTCTTTAGATTATCTGTTTCCTCCTCTTTGTAATTTAGAAATAATTTAAACGAAGAAAGAGAGAAGCATCCAACTTTCATTCTCAACTGAAAATGTTAAATGTCATGTTGAGGCTCAAAGAGAACTCAGCGAGTTTTCTTCAAACATAAACTCCATCCATTATCCAAATATACTTTTCCATTTCCTTGCCGTTTGTTTCGCATGTGACGCTAATGTGAAATGATACGCCATACCTTCATAAGGCTTGCCCTGCTACATTATGCAAATCTAGACGAGTACACTCAATTGTTTCTTCGAATTGAGCGAAACATTCTCCACTACAAGAACAGTTAATTCTTAGCTTTATACTTATCTCTGTTATGCCAGGGGACGCGGAAAGAGAAAAAACTATTCTGATATTCAAAAATATACAATCTCCACATGACGGGTGAATGCCAGTCGTAAATCAAGATGAAGAAAAACAGCGGGATATAATACGTTTCAACAGAAGAAGAAAGTGTGTGTACTGATATGATGTGAAGACACGAGAAGAGGAGAGAGTTAAGAAAAAAGCTTTTCTCCCTTCTCTCTCTCTTTCTTGCCTAAAAAGTTTTGTAACTTGGCCTTTCTACATTTTTATTCTTTGTGTATATACGCATTCGAATTTCAACTTTTCTGTCTGTATCAATTTTTGTTTTCTTGGCTTGAAGCAAAGTGTGTTGTTCCTTCCACTCAGCCAGTGAAATACACGCATATCGTTGACGATGTGGCAAGATGCTGTGCCTCGGGTGAAGTGATGTGTCTCCCCATTTATTTGAAACTCACTGTTAGCAAGGTAAACTTATGATTAGGTGAAAAAATGCCAACCAGCCATATAAGACTTGAGAAAATGAAGACAGAGGAAGAAATCGAAGAAAAAAAACGGGAATAAGAAAATATGTTAGAGATCGCGTGGAGCACACATTCTCTCATTCATTTCAACTCACAAAGAAGTAGAAACCGCTCGTTGTCAGCGAATTTGAGGGAAAGAGAATCGAGCAGCGAAGTGAGCATTGTCGAAGGAAAGGGCAAAAAGCCAAAAGGAAATCAACTTAGAGTGAGTAGGCATGCTACTTAGCGTTAGCTAACGTGAGGCAGTGGCTTCTCAGCATCATATCTCTACGGTACAAGCTCAAACAAGAAGAAAGTCAGAACGAAGGGAGCACTAGAAACAGAGGAGCAACAGAGCCAGAACAGTATGCCTAAAAATGTGGGAAGCTGCACACACACACACTCAAACTATACAAAGAGTAGTGGTGGGAAAAGCAATAGAACACAAGGGAAGCTTTCTCTCTTGCCCGTTCTGTTGCTGCTGAACACATGATATTCTTAGCATAAGCACCCACTCAGATAGGAATTTTTTTACGGAGTTTATGAACTGTACCAGAGCAAGGAAGAGAAAGGGGGGAGCCAGTGAATAGGAGCCGGGACACATGGATTTTTATGTGCGCGTATGAATGTTTTTGTGTATATTTTATTGTAGGCAGTTGTGTTTTAGTTCTGTATCTCTCATGTGGATAGAAAAGAGGAGAGAAAAGTAGCTGCTTGTTGTAGTTGAATATTATTCCCACGATTATGTCTCCAGCCAAGCAGCAGACCTCCGTCATGCAACTTTCCTACTTCCTTTTGCTGTTTGCCACCAAATTTATACAACCTGTACAGAAAATTTCGTAGACAAAAGCATATGTGCATTCACCGCGAATCCTGGCTGGTTTCACACACACGTATAAATACATGCACATTACATATCTGCACATTATATGCATTCTGAAGCTATTATCTTTATCCAGCCAACGGCATATCTCAGCATTTACTATATCCAGGTGTATAAAATTTTCTGTGCTTGTAAATGTTTTTCTTATCAAGTTAGGTGTATATGTGTACATATAAGCAATCGTGTGTATCCAGCAGGTACGGAAAACATGCATCGTTTACGCACCAACACCAATCCTCGACAAGGTTTAGTGAGAAAGCATGCACAAAGTCAACTTCATTCTTTCCTACAAGAAGCACACAAGGAGAAAAATTTGTCAATCTTCTTCTACATATACAGATAGAGTCCGTTTGTGTGAGAGCGGAACGCTTTGTTCCGTCAACTGAGCTTATGAACATACAGTTAAGCTAAGTAAATACATAACAGCGTTTACTTTGAAACTTAACACCACACTTGAATTTTGGAGCCGAGCGATCTGGGAAATATATTCGGAATATTGCGTAACGGCATATGCACATTATACGTAGGTTACTTCGTTTACACGAATTGTGTGCGTGCAAAGTAAGGATCATCATCATGCATCATTATGAAGAAACCGGCAGTTTTATAATATGCATTACTCATAATACAACACAAGCCTAATTTTCGCCTGAATGTCACATCATTATACATCTTCTAGGTCTGTGAACGCGTATATAAATGTAGTATCTGCCACTATGTGTACTCTCTTCTCATCTTCTGCTCTTCTCACAAATGAGCCACTCACACAAACAAATAGGCGTATTCACTTTCACTTTCAGACACTCCATTCACCCTAATTTCCAATGTGGTAGAATTTCAAGCTTGTTGGATCTCTTTTTCTGTGGAACGTGGTTCCTCCTGGGGCTCGAGTATCATTATTTCCATATCCATTTGAGTGTTTTACCAACCTTTTATTTTCTTTGCTGGAAAGTGAATACCATAAGTGAGGAAGAGACACAAAAGGGGAAAGCAGTCTGTTTTGCATAGCGTAGCAGAAAACGGCACATTCATCTTCATATATGACTAATCATTGCTGTGTGCTCAAAGTCCGGGCATACTTGAGGGATTTGGCTGTTAGAATTGAAATACCTACACCTGATTTTGTTCTTTGTTCTGAGTTACACGCTCTGATGATATCATTTCCATGAAAGGATGATAGGGTCAAAAACGCGCGCACAGCTCGAGCTCGCCCATCGCAAACAAATATTGTAGCTTTTATACAAAATTGGAGTACGCGCATTCAAGCTGGCAATACATCTTCTCATAATTCCTTACCAACCTTATCCTTTGGCAAGACCAAGGAAATTGAGGAAATCTACCATTCAAAGAACAGTAGTATGAATGAACAATGAAGATGAAATGCTCAATTTTCTTTAAAATCAATAACTCGCACTGGATCTGGAGGTTTGAAAACAGTGAAATCATGGCGATACTTTACGTGTTCAGGCTCCCATTGAGACTTTTTCGAGTCATTAATCATTGAAACTGCTACTTAGTCACGTAATTTGTTCTACTGTTCGCCATAAAAATTCCAGTGGACTTGGTCTCGGTCAGGGACATTTAAATGTGCTAGATTCCGGTAAGGGATGAAAAAGATTGTAGTGTTTTCGTATTAGTGGAGGTGCTTCCGTGAGTGTAAGGCGTTTATCCTGTATGAATTACAATATATGGTCGGCTAGATAAAATCAGGAAAGGGAGCTATTTGACTGCCTGCTCTGATTCACTTCACAAAAAGTAGAGGGTATGAATAGGGTGTTCTATAATAGATGACTTCATATCAACAATGGTGATGCCTGCAAGTAAATGCACATATTTTGATTTTTATTGTGCAGTCCTACTTTTCATTTTGAGTAAATGAATGTGATTACATACAATTGTAGGGCATAGAACTTCGTTCAACCAAGCGTCTCAACCGAGTGTGTTGAGCAACGTTGTATTCTATGCAGTGAACTGCTTTCACTAAGTAAGTTAAGAATTTTTCGACAATATCATATTGTCAATATGTTAAACACTGATAAGGAAAGCTCAGTTGTTGAAAAGCTAACTTTATTGTTTATGCTTAACTCTTTCTGATTGGCTGGACGTGATAAACCCATTGTTTCACAAAATCTCAATTGAAATTACACATAATACATATGTATGTCGAGCACATTTTTATAATGAACATATTAAGCATATTATACAATGGAAGTAGACGCATAAAGACAAAAGCCACAAGCACAACCAATTGTTAACATTTGTTTAACTTAATTATTATTCTATTATACCGCTATCACATGAATTTCCTCTGTTGTATTTGTAGCCAAGCACATCCTTCCTCCAGTTTTACATTTTTTCACTATATACTTTATTCTTTATACTGAAGCCGTAATTAACTGAATTCTAACAAATAAAAGTCTTCAGGTGGAAAAGCAAGGTTAATTTGGCAAAACTGGATAGGAGACGGCATTTGTAAAGTGTTTTCAGTTAGAACAAAATAGTGTGTTACGGATGATGCTGTAAAAATGGATGATGGTAAATTCACGTTTTTGAATTGTACTGTGAAGGAGAATGTTCAGGTCATTCCTGCCACAAGGAGACTTCTTATTCAATTCAAGTTCTCACTAATTCAGCCTGAGTCTGTACCATTCAGGCACTTCAAAGAAATTATGAAGATTTGATGAAACTACGCAACTTTTAATCAAGAATTTCTTCAACCCAGATCTTTTAGTATCAATATCTCTTTGAGAAAGGAAATCCAATTAAACATGGCAGCGTTTCTCCGTGTTCATTATACTTGCACGATAAACCAAGAAATAATATTTTGAGACGCGATGTGGAATGGTGAAAACTGATTTATTCAATTAATACAACTGTGGCTGCATTAATCTGCATGATTTTGTAGGGAAATGAGTATTTTTCTGTGGTTTAGTGGAACGCTTTAACAGGCATGAAAGGAGTAACTTTGTTAGAACCGAAGTGCACATGTGTCAGCCGAGCCGTTGGAAAATAATCTCGGGAAAAGTGGTTTCACTGTAATGTAAAACATAAATGTGAGGCAAACGTTTCATTGAGTACTCCGTAGTCCCTTTACGAATCTCATTAGGAAAATCCATGAATCTTCCGGTTTTCATCATCCGCTCGTGCATATTCTTCCAGCCCTCTCTTCGAAAAGGAAACTTTCATAGTTTTCGACAAGACCAGCAAATTCGTCGAACTAAACCGTAATAATGTTCCTCTACTCGACTCCACAAGGAGTATTATAGATGCATGTATCTCATAATATACGCCTAGTAGAGCAGCCCAGAAATGACGTTCCACTCATTCTATTACTTCACTCACTACCGCTCGGCGCTCAGTGAATGGGCTCAAAACTGGAAACGCAATCTCATCGCTTTTTACCATCATTTTTGCATCAAAACCTATATTTCGGGCGTATGTATATTTTCGGGAAAATCGCATGTACATATATTTAGTGTAAATCCCACAAGTTTGCGAGAAAGAGTGAGAGGAGAGCGAAAAAGTGGAGGAGTGGAAGTTTAGTTTGCTCGCTTTCAGTGGACTTTTGTATCAGGGGTACTGGTTTCTTGCAGTGTAAGCGGCTTATACTGTGGAAATACAATAAAATGCACACCCTCTTTGTTAACTTGACCAAGAAGAGCTTTTGAGGAGACACAAGAGTTGAGCTAAAATGTTGCTGAAAAATGGACATGAGCATACTCAAGTCGATCCTGTATTATGTATATAGGTGCAGAGGCATCTGATTTTCTGAGGAAGCAAAAGCTTACTGCTTCATTAGAGGAAATAGGAAAATGGATTAATGATTCCCTCCTCTGGTGGCCGTAATCAATGAAAATGGTTTCGCCAATGTGCTCTCCTAATACAAACAAATGCGCGACCGTAAATCATAAGGAGGAGAATTGTTTCCTCTGAAAGGTCTCCACTAAATCACGATTCGAGCAAACTCAGAACTACACACGCGTATTGCAGTCACTGCCGTGTTGTCCTACACTTTCTTTCACCGTACAAAATGCGCACGTTATGTTGCTGACATCAGAGTTGACAGGAAAAATATCGGTTTTGCCCGCGTCTAAAATGCTTGTTAAAAACTCGACGCTGTTTCCTCTATTACTACTAGTAATGCACGTGAGAGAGAAAAACTGAGCTGAGTATTTCACAGCAGGAATACAATCGGGTCAAATTTCATTTTGCTTTATTGAATGTTTTTGCAGGAGACCCGTCCAAGAAGAGACAACGGAGAACAAAAGGATCGCGTACATTGTCGCAACTGCAACAGGACTGATTTTCTTTGCTGCGTTTATTCTGATTGCTGTCACACTGAAGATGACACCCAAAATCGATGAAATGCGTATGGAATCTCTTTCTCAAATACTTTATTGATGTCATGAGTAAATGCTTCTGCCTCATTCTTCTGCTTCCGCTATAGAGCTTTTCAACTTGAGCTTTCGAGCCTGAAGCTTGCTGGAATTTATCGAGTCGCTTTGTGTGCTGTATTCGCTTTTCCCACAATTCAACATGGCTGACCGAGAGCATTCATTTATCGGTTGGTGACACTACATAGCATTCATAAATCATCCGAAGAATATGCAGATTGAGCAAAAGTTGCGTTTATAACATGGATGTTTAACTTTCTTCCTCCGTGGTTTATACGAGTCGCTGTAATCATAGTAAATCCTGACATTTACACATGAATTGTTTATAGACTTCGATGAAGACTTGTACTAACACAAGGCAAGACTGTATGCACACACGTTTGGGCTATTTTTACCATCTCTGAAGTTTTACAAAATGAGTTCGTAGAATGTTGAATACAACGATTATGTTTTTAAATTAGGTAGAAAATCTTCTTCTGATTGGTTAGTTTTTTTGCATTCTACTCTTGTTCTTGGGAGATAAATTAGATGAGGTGTGAACCTTTTTCTCGACTCCTTCAAACTTTATTTCCTTGTCAGAACTCAAGTTTTCTTGGCGGTTACTGGCCATTCCCCTTTCTCATTTATTGTATAATTAAACTTTTAAGCTCCCATACAGACAGTCTGGAAAAGTCGGACGATTGTTCCCACCTTAATAGGTTCCCACTGTATACTCTTACCAAACGGGATATTTAAATAAATGTTGAGGTGAGGATATGTGCAAAAGGGAAATTCCAGTTAATGAACCTCCACACCAGCTTTGTGCATATTCCATGTTCTAAAATTAATATCGTTAACCTAAAAAAATCCAGTGGCTATGTAGAACTTTTGACACCGACCACAAGTTTCCTGTCAAGACGAAGCACTTTCTTCCACAAGGTAATAGTACGCTGGGGAGGTACGGGTAGCTTTGGTAACGACTGCCGGTGCTCCCTCGCCGATTTACCGTAAGTGATAGTAGAAATTGAAAAATTAAAAATTAAGCGGAAACCCAGAGTAAAACTCTACTCATTTCATCTTTGAATGGTGTACATTAGGCCGCACCCTGCCGTTTATTTTAAACTTTACTAGAATATTTGAATATCAAGAAAGGCTGAATAGTATTACCTGAAATGACAACACGATTTCAGTAATGTTAAAAACTTATTAATTCAGAAGCAGGTTTCTTTAATGCTGCAAAGGAATGTTCGAATCTGAATCAAGGTTGACTCTGTATAGTGCTTGGTCCTGTCTCGCTATGCCCCATTAAAGAATACCTTGAAAACTTTGCAGATCCAGCTCAGGTTTCAGTGTGCAAAACCACAAGCCACCCAGTAAAACTAAGCAAGCCAACGGAATGAGTTGTAATAAAAGTTAAAGAATCAATGACAAGAATGTCGATGATTGTCTCTGATTTTCTCGAGAGATTTCTTGGAAGTCACTTGATTTCTTCACTCCACTTTTATCTGTCAGGTTCTACCCCATCAAGTTGATGGCTCCACATACCTTTCCGACTTAATACAGTGGAAAGATGACATGCCAGACGATTTTTAGAGTTTGTTACGCTGACAGGTATCAATATACGTAAGTGAGGCACTAGCTTTCATTTATTTAAATACAATATAGTGATATAAAGATAGTGCCTACAGATCACATCACTTGCCAGTCTATTTCTTCACTTGGTGTTCCCAGAAGCCCTCGTCCGCAAGGAATCTGTTGGAAGAGAATGAACAGTTGATAAGCTGCAACTGTGTGTGAGTGTGTGGCCTTTGATATGATAATAGGATCATGGTTTTTTGGTACGTATCCGTTCGATTTTTGAAACTGTCTGAACAACCTTTATGATCTCTGAAGCCTCTCACTCTTTCTGCTTGAAATCGTGAAGATTTCTCTTTGAAATGCCATTTCCATTGGCGTGTTCTACGGAGAGAGAAGTACGTGTCAAAGCGTCCCAAGTGTACACATTTTCCGTTCGATTCTTCAAGAAAGGCATATCACATCACATACGAGCTTTCAGTGCCAAATAAAGATCCATTGATGGGGGAACTAGAATGGAAGCAGGGGTTTGTTCTCTTTCGATCACAAACAGCAACCACACACTCGTCTCCTACCTACATTTATTGGTCTTATGAGAGCAAGTAGTTACCCATATTAGCAAACACTCTGAGCCCGCTCACTTCACATACTACAAGCATACATTCACACACAACCAATGATTTTCAACGGTTCCATTGTGAATTTGGAAAGAAGGCTCGAGTATATTCTCATTTGAGCTATATATTTTTAAAGTTTTCGCCAACTCCTTTGCTTTCTTCCAGTGCTTGCTTTGGGTAATGTTGGGGAATCTAGGGTAAAAAATAAAAGCTACATATATATGTCGTTTCACAATAAGTTCCTTGGGTGGCAGTATTTTCATTTCCACTTCCACTTTTTTTTAGCAAACCCCAACCACGAAGGGAAAGGCGGGTGATTTCATCAACGGAGTAGTAAAAGGATCAAAACCGGGTTTCGAATGGTGAAAGAATACATTTGAAAAAAAAGTAGTGATGCGAACAGAATCAGAGGAAAGAGAAAGGGGGAAAGGAGAAGAGGAAAAATCCTCAAGATAAAGAAACTCTTCTAAGAATCCGATGTGAATGCCCCTCCCTTCTACTGTAGTATTGTGAAAGCAAATCCGTGCTTGTAATTCAGTTTTTTTCCAAAGGAAAGAAAAATTCAAAAATCCTCTCGTCCTCCATTTTCTAACCAATATGTATATCTGGAGAAAGGATCAGTGAGGAAGTGAGGAAAAAGAGAGATGCGAGAGACGTTCAGCATGAGTAGGAGAGAGAGAGAGAGAGCACGCCTAAAGAAGAATATGTTGAAAGATTTATGAATATTCTACAATGAGAGGATTTGGAATTCATTTGTGGATTTCTGATGCTTTATATTCAGGTGCAGGCTACTCTGGCCTGTCTAAACTGTCTGCACTGATGAAGTACAATTACTTATGGTAGCATACCATATTATCCTCATTGTGAATTCATTGTGCAGCTGCATTAGAAAAATGTACTACAAATTTATGTATACGTATCCATGTGCCAGCTATTTTTTCATATTTCGGTGAAGGCGTGTGTGCATGCATAACGCATGATTACTCGTCTAAATCCCTTTGTCTGAAACGAACCTTTTCTGTTTCTCTATCCCCGGCTCATCATCATCTTATCATTGTAATCTACGAAGAGTGTGCATCATGCAGATGGAAGTAATTTTCCTTAACAATAAAGTGAGAAGAGGGCCTAAAAAGTAGTGAATTCTCATTCCGAAAATGTCGAGTTCTCTAACAAATAGCACTTTTGATTGTGTATTTTTATCATACACCTCTGTGTGCTGAATGAAGAGGGAGTTCGCTAATGGAGGAACGTGCATTCCTATCCGCGTCTTCTGTACAATATATAATTTGCTGTTCGCAAAATAGCAAAGGGAACACACGACAATTGTGCCACCTATAAATTGAAAATATTCGCGTATAGTATAATTTATTCATAATAAATTATGATTTGAATAAATGAACTACCTTCCTCACATAGTACAATACCGCCAACCAGAGTCATATAGAGAGGGGTATAATTTGCAAAATGGTCGCTTTTTCCTGCTGTTGGTCATTTTCCTCACACGTAATGGGATCCTTGCATGACGAACGCGTTCCGCGAACACAGTTGAATTTGAAACCGGAAAAATCAGACCACGCAGAACAATTCCGCTTTTTGGTTGAAGCATCCTGGTTAAGAAGCAGGGATTTATTCTACTTCAGCGGGAGTTTGTAAAAGCGGACAGCGTACGTAATGTATATTATTCATATTATTATATGAGTTTTTCACTTTGACGAGAGAAAGTGCGAAAACGTGTATTTTTCTGTCTTCCAGTTCACTGATCAAACAACGAACATGTAAAAAAAAAGAGAGCAAAGATTTTCCATTGTCATGCTGCTCCCCCCACTATTAAAGCAATTGCTTTTTACCAGGTTTTCTCCCAGCGAGGTTTTCCCTCCTTCGAGTTTCATGAATAAAAGCATCATTTTCAACACGGAAGACATGAAATACAAAAGAAGAGGGAGAAGAGCACAACGACTCGCACTGATGCACAGGCAGAGGATGGCACTACCATCACTGGTGTAACACTGCATATTGCCAGCATGACCGAGCGTAAGAACGCTGATGTTTCTCTTTATTTTATTTACTCCCCCATCACACACTCTCGCAGACACACACGTCTCCGACATACTTGTATTGGAATGAGTTGGATAAGCACGACATCTTCTAGAGAAGGGGAAGAGAAAATACCATTTTTTCTCCACTTTCGCTGAACTACGATTGTGATTGTGACGCATCCCCTTTCTCACGCTGTAGCAGGAGATGTGTAAACTATTTTGCTCAAGAGCAATTTGTTACTTTCAAGACCAGTCTGATATATCCGGCAAGTACCATGCAACTCGAGATAAATGAGAGTGGTGCACATATCATTTTTAAGACTTTGCCAACATTTCCCACTCTCTTTTCTTTCAATCGTTTGTCATCTAATGTATGCACCACGTTCGTGGACGCCTTTGCTATTGGAAGGAAAAACCCTCCAGAGCACTCCACATTCACCACTTCTTCTTTTTAAAACGGTTACGGTTACGCTGACGCCATAAGCGTTTGGTAATGGTGGCATATTTTCCTCTGTGTGCGTGTGTGCTTCTTCTAGTGAATTTTGCAAGATTAATGGGCTTGCATATGGGAAAGTGAAGGGATATTAAAATGGGTAGCATGAGGAGTATTTTGTGAGGTGATATGACACAACCGCAAAAGGCTGTGAAATGTGAATGCTTCACAACTGTAGCCAACTTGGTCGGTGAAAGGGTATGAAGGAAAAGTTTTTGTGGTGTGCTAAAACGTGAACGCAACACACTCTTTCAGAAGTAGTACATGTGCAAAAGTGGTTGAAAGGTAGAACTAAGCCTGTCTCCCTCACTTTCTCCGTCTCTTTCAGCAAATAGGATTTCTTAACGCTTCGTACCAGACACCCAATGCTAAGTTTTTTTTGTTGTACGAAGGTGGAAAGTGTTGATAATGAGATTCACAAAATTTTATTTTCACTACCCACACTACTCTGCTTCCATTTTAATGTTCGCATTTCTTTTGAACTTAAACCTTCGTAAAGGAGTGCCCACTTGAATGAATTCCATTGAGCACAAAAGGCTACTTTTTTGAAGAACCTAATTTCCCATGATGGTATTTCTAATTTAAGTGTGCAATTCAAAGCTATGATATCGTCATTAGGAGTTCAGGAGCTCTAAACAAGAGCTCCATTATCAAAGCAAAGTGGAGGCTTTGGTTGCTTCATTGAGTGGGAGAAACTGGGACCGTATGCTCCCCTTGTTAGTTGAATTGAAGCGAATGCCATTATGAAGCAGCGGTAATAGTTAAAAGTGCATAAACACTTTTGGGTAACGCATTTTTGTAGTATATAGGGATAAGCTGCTGAATATACATACAGGTTCTGTATAACAGGGTACAATAAATGTTTTTGTACGTGTATGAAGAAATGAATGTAAGAATTTATTTACCAACAGTTAGACAAAATGGTCAAAGGATTAAGATTACCGAGAAAGTGCTGGCTTTAAAGAAGTAAATTGAAACTGGAATGGATAACGATTTCAAATATCTAGCATCCGTGACACTTTAAATGCGGAGAGTGTAAATTGGAAGTGAAAATTACCATAAGGGAGTCGTTCGTGAGAGGAGATAAACACACAGACGAACTAGCAATGACTACGTGCGATGCAGTAGAGATAAGAAACACGGAGAAACTCTAGTGACTAGTAGTGGATTGAGTTGGCTGAGAAGTAGGAAAGAATTCATCTGCAGCACTGATTAATAATTTAAATATACGATCTAACGAAGGACTGGTAGTGAGCCAGCTAAACATAGTAACCTATATATTGCACTATTGCAGCTCATTTTGGTTCTACACTTTGAGCAAACTTCTTTTTTTTTTGCTTTTTGGAGATCCATGATCATGTTCACAATGTGGCAGTATGGTAAGGATTTGCTGAAGATCGACATGAAGAAAACGAGGGGAACGTGAACGCACACAATCGAATTTGTAGTATGATCTCACACACCCGAGTGAAAGCATATGGTTATTCTAAGTGAAAGGGGAGAAAGAAATAAACCTTGTTCTCACTGGAAGAGAAATGTTCACGTTCTCTGCCTAAGCTCACATTTACACTCAGGTTTTCCTAGGAATATCTCTACTTGTCATGTTTTTTTCCATAGGATAGAAAGCACGTGCTTGAAAATACGTGAACCCCACTATGTATACAATCCTCGAGACGTTCGGATAAAGGGAGGGAGAAAGCAGTGAGCAGAGCTGTAATGATTTAGTCGAGCTAACCCCAGCTAAAAGTTTCCTTGCTTTCCTTTTGCCTGCTGCGTTGTTTCTCCACAAGGCTTTTACTCTCCCGGGAAGCCTGCCCGCGTAAATTTTCTCCCGTTGTTGTTGTTGAGGTTAGTTCGGAGCTTTCACGGGAGGTCGAGCCATGGTACAGTGGAAACCAAAACGATATCACCTTCTTCAACGTAGTGTGAATGAATCACACCAGAGAGATCCCGCGGTTGGGTACTGAAAATCTGTGCAACCCTTCATTTGTCTTTGTTGGCTTTGGCATTTATTCCACTTTATTCGAAGCATTTCCAACTTTCACCAGGTTACTTTCTCTGTTCTGCAGAATGACTCTCCATCTGGATGACGTATGCAATAAATATTTATAATACGTGGTTGACGTTGAATGAAAATAGAAGTGGACTGAATGGAATAAATGATAGAGAGAAAGGCGAGAGGTTGAATAACAAAATAACAAATTATCACAGTTTAATTCATACTGCATTCTCCTTCTAAAAGAAAGTGGCGTTTCACGCTGGGGATTTCTCGTATGATATACTGTACCGGTAGGAGCCGTTGCGTCACATCTGTAATATTAGAGCTGACACTTTGTCTCCTTGTTGAATTTTAATAAGCCGTATAGACTTGAAATGATGTGAATACTCACAAGATATAAAATGCCATTCACGTAGCAGATGTTTTAGTAACATTATACTCTTTGGAACCTTAACCAGAGCTCAAGTTAGTTCACCAATATGCACACACCCACTCAAATGGTGTTTGCTCAATCAGAATTTTCCTTGAAATATTATTACGAGACTTTTCTAGATTACGAGTTTGAGCAGGCTTCGTTCACTTGCGTCATGAAAAGCTGTAAAATGCTTCCCAAGATTTCTGTGGTAAGTTCTCAGATTCTCCATTATTCATGTCGAACGCTGCATCGTGTATTGTTGACGGCTGATCTCGCTCTGAGGTATCGTGTTCACAGTATGAGAAGAAGAGTTCTAAATGTTAAGAGTGACTCGATGCGTCTCCGTTTTTCGTCTCCCAAGAATGATTATTGTCATTTTTCTATCACTGGTTCGGTTTACACATGAAGGAACATTATAAAATTTCCATGAATAATTCAGTCAGGTTATTGCTCACACACAGACATAGATTCATGTATATACCCATGCATAGTGTTATTTATGCAGAGTCACACGAATCCCGTGCGACAGTTTTAACAAAAGACTGTATCCCATCAGCCACACGCTTACTGTGAGGAGGCAACGCAGATTTTTGTCTTTGTACTGTATTATATTTATGGAGCTGAATTTATGTATGGAGAGAAAGGAGATGTGGATTTGGGAAGCCACGAAAGCCAAACAAGGTTTGTGGTAGGATTAAAAGTATGCTTCGTACGTAAGCAAAAGTTTATTCCCTTTCTGCTATTTGACCGTTTCGAACGTATCAGATAAAGCCACAGAAAAACAGTAGCTTTAACTTTTGAACGAATTCCTCCATCGAATATATTTCATTCATCTGCTTTTCGTAACTGTGATCTCATATGAAACTGACACTTCACTCTAACTTTTTGGACGGCTATCTCAGGGGTGTAAAGCCCACACGGGGAAACCGACGACGACGGCACACACACATAAACTTAAAATGAGAACGCGTGAAAGATCGAACTATTTTGTAGTGTGGAGAGGCAACTTTTGTTAGCAACTCTATTTGTCTGCTTCATCTACTTGGCTGAACTTAGTAAAAGGAATTTTTTCATGTGTGCTTTGTAGTAATGTATTAATGTAATATTGATACCAAAAAAGTTCATGATGATGTTTCCTCCATTATTTCGTAAATCGACAAGGTAGTCACAGTATAACTTTATTATGATGTACTTTAGCAAATATAGCAAACCAGGAATATAAAAAAGCAAACGTTTTAATTTGTTAGTTTCATTTGAATTTCACAAATTGTCTCGCCTGTCTAATAAATATAATACCACTCTCTGAAAGGTTTTCATCGAGACAACGCTTAGTATTTCAAAACTGGAGTTTATATTTCATGTGCTACTTTACGCGAACCAAGTTTAGACAAGGTTTATTTCCACGAATTCAAGGACAGATCGATGATGTGTAAACGAAGATCGTTGCTTAGATCACAATACCCCGCATGTGAACGAATCCTTTTTCTTCGTCGGTTCTTCGCTCTCTAGCACACACAATCATAATATCCACTTTCATTTGTTCGCAAATATTTCTCTAGTAAATAAAGGTCACTTCGAGTTCCGCTGGCGGAAACGTAAGGAAACGGAAAGACATAAAAATGCTTCGTGATGTTTATTCTAATATTGGATAGAGTTTGTGGTGGCTGTGGAGAGCACTATAAACGATGAATAAATATTACACATAAAACTAGGAAAAACGAGAAAGGGAGTCTGAGTAGGAACAGGGAAATGCACAATCAAATGTGAGGTTTTCCTCAGATACAAATCTACCAGCAACAATATATGTGTGTAAATAAGTATCGGTGCGTGTAAATACTCCAGCTGAAGTAAGAAGAGAGTACTGTTGCAGAGTAGCAAGCGCATACAACATTTTTATTTTTCCGTTCATACCTTCGTTATTTTGCACAGAGCTGTAGTTACTTATTGTTAAATTCCCACTTTACATTTCCTGTTCTTACCTGCTGCTCCTGGGCAGACTCATTTCTGCTCGCGATGATGGAGCTGAGAGTAATGAAAGACTATCAGACAACCAAAGAGTAGGTTATTTTTTTGATAATCATAATCACTCAACCGTTGGATAGAAAGTACACAAACCAAAACTATGGGGCAATTTCTTAAACACACTGATTTGAAGCATAACGACCAAACTTTCGCACACGTTCTCTGATCATGTTCTCAAGTTTACTCTTATAGCCTTCATATATTTTCGTTGATTTCGTTATAACTCTTTATATATGCACCTACCGCGATTTGCTTGTAACAAACACCGATATAATATAAGAGCGAGTAAGTGCTAAAAGGATGCGTATATTTATTCGTGTATAAATCAACTTAAAAGGATAGCTACTACATCGGAGATATATGACGAAGGTTAAATAAACGGATTGGAGTTATTTTTGGTGTGCTTTATATGAAATGTGTAATATCCGATGGGAGCCGACGAAGTCTCAAGAAATTAGGCGACAAGGTCCGATGATTTCCACTTGTTTCCCTTTATAGAACACGCTCTGCTCTCGTTCTTCATGTGTGAGCCCTCTCAGAGAAAGCCGTGAAGGGACGAGCAAGTGAGAGAGGAGCACACTGCTCAACAAAGTAGTCGCTACTTTATGCTCTAGACACTTGCTCCAGTTTTTAGATGCTTTGCTTTCCCTTTCCCTCTACGTGTTTCGTACATCGTTTCACTGAAGTGAAAAAGAAGGGGAAGCTGCATCTTTCTCTGGACTAACTCTGTAATAGTAACTATTTGGATTTTCATACGCTTTACTCAAGTTACCATTGTGTGCACAGGCGGTGAGGAATGTAGGCATAAGTGGCAACAAGCAGAGAGAAAGGGAGAGGGACCGAGAGTCATTTTGAAACAAAGATCTTCACGACTGCTTTCACCTCACATTGAATTCATAGGGTCGCAGCTTTCCTAGAGACGATGGAAAGGGATTGTGGATCCTCGCATTGTATTGTGAAGCAAAAGCAGCATCACCACTCGTATCCTTTCCTCTCCACTCAAGGTATTTCCATACTTTTTCACTGTGAGTTGCTGAGAGGAGTGAGAAAAACGAGTATGGTGCTATGATTTCTCTCTATTCTCAGAGAGACAGAGAAAGTCACCTCTATCAAAACTATCTCATGTGTATACATGTGTGTCTTAGCCTCTCGCAGAGAGCACAAAATAGGACAGATGCGTCTATATAAACAGGATGCTTGCTAGTTGCTAGAGAGGCCTAGTGTTGTGCACATTTCACCAGTTTGTGGAAACAGGGAAGCTTGGACCCCTTTCAGCTTTCTCCCTCAGTGTGTGTACACGTATATGTTATATGTATCATATGTGGCGTGCCGACTCGATCCGGTGAAGGCTCGTCGTGTGGGTTCCGTTGAGCAGCAGACATTCGTTTATTCGCTCTCAGTAGGATTTCGACTTACCGTCAATTCACAGTTAGCCCAGAAAACTGGTTGCAAAGCATTCTACGAGAAAAGCACATTTTCATGGAGAAAGCAAAAAACCCAAGTTTACTAGAGGAGTCCGCAGCACTACGCACCTCCGTGTGCTCCACTCTCTGGCACCAATCGGAAAAGGTGAAAAAGTGCGTGTTCTGTGTGTGTGAGTCTTGAAACTGGGTTAGCATCGTACTTCGCATTTGTTTGTTGTCCTACTTCCTCAACTGTCGCCAAAAACCACCACACACGTAAATCATAGCTGAGGAGAGCACAAGGATGGATTGACAGTAAATTATGGAGTTACAGCCTGAACAAAACCAGGAAAAGGATGCAAAAACAGTAGCTGGAAACTCGGAAAGTGGTGAGGTAAGGAGGGGTAGTGGTGAAAGTGTTCACGAAGAGGAGCCCGACAAGGGAGTGACGAAAGATAGGAGCAGTGATAAGCCAGAATCGAATCATAATGATGGTAGTAGTGTTACTGACAGTGGTGGCCCTAGTTCTGTTGGTGACCCAGGACCTAGCTCACGTTCGGAAGCTCCTCGTGACCCAAGTCGGAAAGGGGAAGAGAGCTTTCCTAGTCTCTTTATCTCCCACGCTTCAATAAACATCAGTGGCTCGAATCCCGACATTTCGGAATCAGAAAGGTTAAAGATCGCTTTGGGTGTAGGTGGGGAAGGTGGAACTAGCAAGTCGACGAAATCTAGCAAATCAGGCATCGACACTTTCACCACACCACAGCGAGTAGCTGTTCATAGGGTTTGTAGTGACAGTCGAATTGGTGAAGGCGAAGGGTTTCACTCCTCCAAATTATCCTTTTACACGGCGGATGGCTCGTTGACAAATTCGCTGAAAGCGCTTGGGTTGAGCCTCAAGAACGGTGGTGGTGGTGGTGGCGTGGCGAGTCGGAGTAGCTCTGTTAAAGGGCGAGACAAGGAGAAGCTTACAGGGAGCACAAGCGGCGGAACGCAGTCAAATGGCTCAGAGAAAGCAAAGAGTGGTTCGAACGGAGCTACTCGTTCAAATGTTATTAAAACGCGAAACCAAGCGTTAACTCATAATTCTGAAAGCCAGCTTGCCGGAGGTGTTGAATTGAGAGCGGAAGAAAGTGGAGAGGGTACTTGTAGTGGTGGTGGTGGAAGGAGCAACGGCAATGGTTCTAAACAGCATATAGACATACTCCCTGTAATAGATCAGTCGTTGAGTGAAAGCAAAACTGAGCATCCTTCCACAAGTGAGGGTGAAGAGACAATTACTGAGGACGTTGTCGACGATGAGGAAGAGCTTCTCGATGAGTATGACGAGCCGAATGAGAGCCTGGACTGTAAATTAGATTTTAATGCAGCTGTCACGGAATTGCTTCGTAGACCCGAGAAAGCCGCCAGGTACAAGGACTCAGCCACATGGACACAAGAAGACGATATGCCCAGTCCTCTAAGTGACTTGAGCCCCGTAGCAAGCCCACGACGGAAGAGAGATACGAATCGCAGTTTTCACCGAGAGTTGGACAGGGAATCTGGTCATTCGCATAATAGTTTGCTGGAGCAGTATCATCAGTATTTATTGGAACAGCAGCAACACAAGCAGCAGCCCCAAATTCATCGCCATACTCGAGGGGGAAGTGGAAGCAAGAGTGGTGAAAGTGGAAGTCAGCATCATAATCCGCATAGTCATTCTCATCATCAGCATCATCACAACCCAAAATCATCCATTGTAGGAATTCATCAAGGTAATCTGAAAAGTCAGGCACACTCCCACCCTCATCACCAGCCGCCAGGGCTGCCGTCAGCAGAGTGCTTCACTGTATCCTCGCAACTTCTTTCCAGAGAGGCGAAACTCTATGAAAATGTCCCTGCCACACAAGGGGAATTAGAAACACTAGAGATTCTCTTGGCGAGTGGTGGCAGTGGTGACAGTAACTACCCACCTTCAGGTGGTTCGGGCTCAGGCGGTGGCGCAAGCAACACTACTGCGAGTACGTCAAACACCTCAGGAACCTCAGGACAATCTCAATCGCATAAAGCCTCCAGCCACGGTAATAACTTGAATAATAACCATAATAGTGGTAATAGTGGACATCACAGGAGTCATCACCACCACCACCACCAAACGCAGCAGCAGCAACAGCAGCCCACCCAGCACCATCATCACCACCATCACCACCAACATCACCTTTTGCACCAGGGGTACGTGCATGGACAGCATAGTCATAGTGCAACCAACTTGAATACAAACAGTGGAACGTCAGCGGAGCAGCTTTTCTCTGTATCCGACTTTCTCGGTCCTGGTGGCTGCTTGTCTGTAGGTAACAACGGTGGTCCACCGTCGAGAACGTCGTGGGCCGACAGTGGGAGAGAGAGCTTGAGTTTTGACGGGGAAAACAATAACTCGTCTGGGAGCACAAGGAACTTGCTGCTAATCCCGCCCCCTCCTCCGCCCCCAATCAATTACCTCGCGAGTACATCTGGTGGAGGTCATTCCGCCTTTGGAAACGGTCACAGCGGCTCGTCATCCATGATGCATTCATCCCATCATCACTCCCAGCACCACAATAATGGGAACGGGAGCAAGCAGCACTCTTCGCATCACTCCCACCACCACCACTCACACACTCACCATTCCCAAGTCCAGTCTTCCGAGTCTCCTTCCCACCACCACCAAACCCACAACACGAAAAGGAGTCGTCGGGAAAGGCTTGTCCGACAAAAGCATGCGATTGACGAGACGATTTTTCCTTCTCAAGGTGGCAGTGATAAAACCGGAGGAGTCAGCGAGGCGGGTATGAATTCGTCGTTTATGGCTGTTCCGTCTCCCCGACGAGGAATACTACCTGGGAGCATGCAAGCCACCAATTTTGTGACAGCTGCAGCCTCACCTATCAACCTTCAACGACATCCCCCACCGTCACAAATCATGCTGCAGGAGAATAAGAAAAATGGACCTCTTATTGCTTGCGAGAGTCCATACGGGATTATGGCTGGAGGCACGGGCAACATGGGCACGGCTGAGTGGGCCTATCCCGAAGCGTTTGGGGAGCTCCGCAGAGCCTCAAACAAATCACACTTGACGAGCCATATTTTGCGATCCAAGAGTCCGCAACGGGGACGGTCGGGACTTGGGAGTAAAGGAAATAATAACTCTTCTTTCGACTACGGTGAACTCCCATCCCATCAAATGTTCCCTAAACGGCATTTGCTGACAACTCGTCAGTTCTCTGGTCATCGTGGCTACTCGCCTGCAGCGAATGGTGGCACTATGCAAAATGGCGAGAGTGTCCAACCTCATAACCTCTGTCCTCCAACTGGGTTCCAACCCATGCATCGCTCATTCCCTGCTGGCGTGTTTAGGTAAAAATATCGACAAGATTTCACTTTCCTTTCTCACTTTTTATGATAACTTTTTACAACAATGTTCACAGGATTCATAATACGTCCGTATCTCTCGCTCACGAAAATGCTCCACACACATATGAAGACGAGAATATAAAAATGAACATTGATATGTTGTATCTGTGTGAGACGTTTACAACAAACCACGGAAATTCCAAAGTATACGTGATTTCACGTACAAGCGTCGCTTCATAATCTTCCTGATACTCTAGAAAATATCTCCGCAACACTCTCGTTTTTGACGGTGAGAGAAGGAGAGAGAGAAAGCGAAGAAGGGATCAAGTAAATCGCGAATTGCACACCATCCATGTCTCGGTTCTTTAATCTGTTTTCTCTGTCATGAAAAAGGAAAACTTTATGACGTCTAACCACTTTCGTTTTCACCGATGGATGTTCAACATCCCATGCATGAGCACAACCATAATATTCCTCTTTCTTTGTACAGGAGAGAGAGAGACTAGTGTACGTTTGTGTTTCTTTTGATCGTATGTGACAATAGGATTTTTATTGTTTTTTGAAGCAAGTATAAGGCCATTTCGTTTTCCACGAACATTTTCTTTGACTCTCGTTGTCCTTTATTCTCTCTCATCTTTGTCTTTTTTCTTTAAAGCCAAAAAATGGAGACAATCATGAGGGTAAACTGCGTAACATGACTGTATTTCGTAACATATGAACACGTATCACGGAATGACTCACGCTCACTCGAAACAAGCCGTTCGTTCTAGAAAAATACGGATATATATATATAGTTTAGAATTCTCT
The DNA here is from genome assembly GCA_027743745.1 of Alloscopus bannaensis. Taxonomy (NCBI): domain Eukaryota; kingdom Metazoa; phylum Arthropoda; class Collembola; order Entomobryomorpha; family Entomobryidae; genus Alloscopus; species Alloscopus bannaensis. Next base: position 32,948 of record JAHZMW010003404.1, on the reverse strand, counting down.
TCACCATCTCTGGCTTTGGCATGCAGATTGGATTTAAACTAACAGCCTGCGTACATGTTTTCTGATACACGAGCTCCTTTATGATTACTACGTACACGTATTGGGCTTCACTTTGTTTCCTATAGACACTTTCAAAAAGTGCGTGCCATGTGCCTACTTGCGCATTATTATACAAAAGAAGTACACAACATACTTTTTAGACACTAGAACCAGTTCGCTTTATTTATCTCTGGAGATCAGCAATTTTCGTGTCATAACACGCATAGCAGTAGGAAGCAAATGTGTCTTTTGTATGACACAGCAGAATACACAAAACATAGTATTTTCACGCAAACATTTCAAAGTTTCAAAGTGGGCGCAAATACTAGAAAGAGCTCACTGCACAAATTCAGGTACCAGGGCATGCTCCCAAAAGCCGATTTTATGTCCTGAAAACGAGGAAACAGGATACTCTTTCCAATGCGTTCTCGTCCTGTTTAATAATGAATGGGTAAAAGCACAGAGAGTTGAGCACTTATTAAAGCGATGAATGGGCATCCAGGAAAGAACACATTGTAGAAGGCGCAAACATGTTAAGCAAAGAAAAATGTAAATTATGCGCCTTGTGGACGGTAGCGTTTTTGGCGAGAAAAGAAGTGCAGAACAAATGCTAACAATGGGTAATGTTGTAGCACACGCCTCCATTTTCTCGTGAATTGGTCATTAATCAAAGAAACCCATTTTCTATTCTCTCGCGAGGGGAAAGTTCATAAACTTTGAATAGAACAAGAGACTCCGTGAGATCTCGTCTCTGGGGATTTTTGGATCCTGATCTTGTACAGGTTTTGTATTTATGTATAATATACATACTTTGCTCACATTTGTGTTATGGTTTCTTTGTAGAAAGATAAGTCAACCCGAGTTGCTTTAAAATAGTATTGGGTTTAACAACACCCAATCCGTACTCCTTGCATGCATAAAACGGTCGGTGTCGGAGAGAAAACTGTGCTGGAATTGCATGTGAGCAGGATCAACAACTCCTGTAGTAACTCTCAAGAACCAAGTAATTTCTACGGTTATTAATAATGCAAAGACATCATTAGACTGGAAACTATTCGAATTCGAGGTTTAGATAAATATTTGTATTTTGTGAAACTGCAATAATGACTTTTAGATCTTTGCACTCACATCCGTGACTCCACTTCAATCTAACGTTATGAATGCGTTTGCGATAAAAAGGAAACAACAAAGCACAAATAACAATTTGAATTTGTGGCCAACCACACACACTAAATATACGACAGCCGGTTTCAATATTTTGTGCTAAATAGTCAAAAAGCGAATCCTAAAAGATTTTCACATAACACCTATAAGATGATATGTAGATAGATATAAAATGATAGTTTGTTTCAAGTAGGAACGAGTGCTACACATTACTGTTGCTACATTGTTATAAAGTGTTAAACGGGAGAAAGTGTGAGATACATGGACGAATTGCTCACGTAAATAGGCAAACCATACACTATACTCAGAAGCAGACTACTATACAAGACGGATAATGAAAATGGAAAGCCGAGTAGTGTCACTTCGCATTGGCTACTAGATAGTCTACTTCACATTGTTTTTTAAATTTGAATTTAAAATTTGACGCTTGCCATGTGCATCGCTAACTAAAAGCCTATATACTGTACAGCCTATAGTCTTATTTAAATTTTGGATGAAAGTTTTTAATGAAATGTACGTTTTTTAGAAAGAGGAATAAGATAGGGAGGGCTTAGAATAATCTTTTTGCGGCTTCTAGTGAACACCACATAAATATGTACTCGTGTATGTATATATGTATCTCTCCACTGCGTGATCTTCAAAATGAAGCTTTTCCTGAGGATTCTGGTAGAAATGAAAGCAGTAGTTTGCCCAACACTGTGCGCCGTCTTAATCCGGTGGAAAAAAGAATTCAATTTACTGATTAGCACTGCTTGAATTAAGCTTTTTGTCCTTCATGAAAAATGAACATCTACAAAATCTCAAGTGCTTAAGGGGGAGTGGCGGGCTTTCGTGTTGTTTCACTCCACCCGTTTACCCACGCTGTTCTTGTTTCGGTGCAGCGAACCAACGACGGGAGAAATGTATCACGAAAGTTTCAGAGTTGAAAGGAAGATGTCAATTAGTACTGGGTGGGAACGGTTTTCATGCGAAACCAAAGTAAATCTTTTTTTCTTTTTCTTTACTTCTGGAGAATCCAGCAAGCGTTTTCTGTCTCGTTTAATTTATCAAGGGTGAGCGAATCGAGGACGTAATTGTCAATGAAGTGTCAGTTTAACTCGGAACAATACCTATTCACTATGCCCTTCGCATCCTAATCGCACACTCATTCGTGACAAGGCACGTTTTCCAGAGTAGAAGAACACAAATAAGCAAAAACACTGTCATGTAGTCGTTTTCTTTCTCCTCAAGTTTCTAATTTGAGCACTCACCTTCCCCCTAATCAGATAGCAAACGTTGAGTCAAGCCACAAGTTACTTTCTCCGCTTTCCGCTGTTCGTGCTTTCTTCGCATTTCCTGAAATTAGGAGTGGTACTGCTGAGAAAGAAGTGGAGAGAATTTGGCTCTGCGTACGTACCCGAAGCACCTGGAACGAATGGAGAAAGCGAGAGCGGGCTGAAGTTGCCTGGCTTCCATCTCATTTTCCAATGAAAAAATGTCCCTTTAAAGGAAGAAAGCTGGTGAGGCACTATTTTTCTCTGCATCTCGACGCAATACATTCTGCTGACGCTACCTTGTCTAGATAATGAAATGACAATGATGATGGTAGTCTCACTTCTATAAAATTGGTAAGCTCACGGCAGTATTCTAGAAAGTAAAGCGTATGGAATGAGCTTCCACGGCACCACTCTTTAAAATTAGGCACTTGTCGTTGTATTATCTCTGCTTTCTTCATTTTTGTTGCCTTTCTTTTCGGGTTTGAGCATGTTCAACATTTGTCTCATGCTCGTGGAAGGTACCCATGTTGGAAGACTCTATTTCAATGCATCCTCATCATCAGTACCATTCTCAAATCAAGCCTTCTATGTGTATCGTGAGGAAATTTCCTTACTCAAGAATTTATCCTGAATATATCCTGAGTTTCTCTTTTTATCAGTCAAGATCTTGGGAAAAGTGGTGAGGTGGTTCTGCCTGACTGACTGCAGCTTTTTGGAGTTTAAGAATGTCTTTCGTTCGTTGTTAAAGGATGCTATATATTTTTCTATGGGAAATTGATACATACTAACATTGGGTGAAATGTTCAACCTTAACTATTCATAGGTGTGGTGAGTACGAATGCATCTCGACGTAGGCGTTTCACTTAAAATTATTTCATTCCCTCATAAGTATAGGTATATTTATCAATATACTTATCTACTTGTACATTTAGTAAGTTTCTGTAAATGAATAGCTCCTTCCTGTGTAATCATTCAATGTAATAATGTATGCAATCAAAAACTTTGCGTGTGTTAGAGTATTACCCATGAGCTGTTATTTTTTTGTTCAATCATTGAAATGAAAGCTTTGCAATTGCAAGTGTATTAACGTGGACGAGAAAGATTTTTATTTTTCTCTTCATCGAGTATTTTTTTAAATTAAAAAACCTTGAGATTTTGTTAGAATTACCATGTTTCTGTAAAGTATGAAGCAAGATAACATTGGAGCGCTGAATTTTGTCGACGGAGTATTACAGAATTCTAGCAAGAAGTCAGATAAGGTTGTGCTTCATTTTACAAAGATAAGGATTATGATAGCCTCAAGGATTGAGGGAGATAGCAACAATCACTTAAGCAGAAGAAACAAATTTTCTTGGAGAGGATCGAGCTACACCGGCCAGACAGATTAGTTGTAAAGCAGATATAGCAAGTATTTTCTCCCTACCTTTTCTGAACCGTGGTATTGTGAACCGCCCAGGGTATATTATTAATGAACATATCTTCTGACAAGTTTGTAAATTGTAATGAACAGGATTTACACAAATGTCACGGAAGATTACATATTTTTTCGTTTTCGAGGCAGGAATTTTATCTAATTTTAAGCTTAAACTTTAGGACTTACGTTTTAGGTTCATGCACATAATACAGCGTGTATATGTAGCTACCTATTTAGAATCGCTGCCCTTTTCATGTGTGTCGCAAACAATTTGCGATTATGAGAGTTAAAACAAGGTTTAGGTGTGTATTTCCATCGACATCGTTGTTTGTGGCGCGTTTGAAGGATGTCATCTTAAATTCAAGTGACCCATGGAATGACTTGTTTTATTGTCCATGATGTAGTTGATGAGTCCTTAAATTTACTTCCCAAGTGCTGTACTTTGAACCGCACAATTATTTTGCTATAAATGGCTAATACATAAATGCTCACTAGCAATGTGAGCATAACTTGTTCATGCTCATTAGAGAATGTGTTCACGTCATCCCCGATGTGAGGATACCTAGGAAGATAGAAATTTTACTCTCGTTTGCACATCTCCCAAAATACTGTTGCGGCATTATCAACCTCAAGCATCTCCATTCCTTTTGAACTGTTAAGAACATTAGTCTAGTCAGGGAATGAAATGAGTCAACGGGTTCATTAATGTCGAGTAAATGTTTATACGACCGTAAAGAGCCCATCAGAAAAATCGTCTTTGCTCTCGGTAGACGGCTCATATTCTCATTCTACCATGAAAAACTACTCCACACAGCACAATGATAGCGTCACATGACTACACTCCAAATTATTTTTCCGAGAAAGGAGTTTCTCTGTAAAGTTTATATATATGTATTTATAAATAGGTATGTATGTTATATACCCATAAGCACATAGTTTAGAACTGTTTTCCCAGGATACGTTTGAGACGTGCCTGGAAGTGTATGAAATTGCGTTGTTGTGGTATACGATGTGGCAGTGTGCGATATTGTTGCAGCCTGGATTTTCTCTCGGTTCGGCAGAGGAAACCATCTTTTAAAACCATTATGGAGCAGAGGCTTCTGTGAACAAATCGTCTTGTGTATAATTCTATAGTCTTTACCTACTGAGACCTACAATTTTGGTTTTCACCATGTGATTCCCGTTGTGGAAATGTGCGCTTAATCTAAGGCACATACACGAATATGGAGTAATTTAGTTCATTTTGATTCTTCCTCGAAAACAGCACGATCACTAAAATAACTCTGCTCTCTATCTCACCAATGCTCAACAGTGCTCAGTCCGCCCTGAAAGTACTCCTGAAAGTTTTAGAGCGAGAGGAGCAGTTTGCGGCTTTCACTAGAAAACAGTAGATGGATGAAACACAGTGTTTCAAGTATATTGAAAGCCAGGATGCACACCGCAGACATTTCAACTTTGTAGCAACCCATTTCTGCCAAACACTAGCGTAAAGCAAACGAGGGCATGGTCAACAACTAGTGGTATAAGAATCGGGCAAATTATTATTGAATAAATTTCCAATTTCACAACTTTGGTCATGCATCATCTAATCAAATTATGATTGGTTGTTGTGAAGCGTGATGGGAAGCTATGAGGGTTGTGACGGAATTCAATTTGGCTTGGAGGAAAACCAAACATCCCTGTTAGTGGCTATTTTAAATTCGTCTATTTACCAACGTTCATCAGGTAAAGTATTTGTAAAGTGCGACAGCGGTCAAGATTCATTAAATCACGGTCAGTTTGATAATAAGACATTTAGCTTTTGCTGCGCCGCCGTCGAGTATGTATAGCCAATCAGAAGTAGCCATTTATGTTGATTGGCAAGCCGAAATATTTTATGGCATAGTCTTTTCATTATCATGCGAAACGACTATATTTGCAATGCATGAGAGGTTATGTACGTACATACTATGTAACAACGCTGCTATTTTTGGAAGATCAGAAGTTGAGGGAAACTAGCTAACGAAAAGATTCACATCAAATCCAGATTTACTAGAATGCACAAAGAAAGGTGGAAACGAGGATTGCTGTTATGAGAGAATATTGCTGCTGGGAAAGTAAAAATGTTTCATCTGTGGTTTCCTTTTGGCATTGATCAATATCTTGCCGGGGGAGCAGAAAGTAAGCACTACAGCCATTTGGATAGAATGAGTAGAGAAAACTCCGCACTTTCCCTCCACTCTTCCACTGTATTCTTTTTATCCATCTGTTGTACAACTTGGTCTACATATACTAGTGCTTTTTTGTTTCCAGGCAGAAAAGGAGATAGGCAGAGAGTGAGAGAAAGAGCATAAAATGGAAAGGAGCTTAGAGGAAGGAATGTGATGCACACCAGCTGGTGGCAAAGTTGAAGTGTATCTAGGTGGGCAAAATTTACGCTATATAATATGTATTATTATTTTTGCGTTACTTTCTTCACTACGCAGCGGTGTTTGGTAAGATAGTATGTCGGAGAGTGCTAGACGAATCTTCCTTTACACTCACATCAACAGTCTAGTTTCTACAACTATTTTTGTACAATTTCTTCTCTCGTGCTCCCCAAGTAGGGCACTGTGTTTCACTCAACAGCACAGGTTTCTTTCACACAAATTTTGCACAGTATCGCAACTGGACTTGTACTTCAGTTGCGAGAGAAGCGAGTGTAAGTCTTCTGTAGTTACTCTACTCCACAATATTTTGCCATGTTCTAAAATAATCCTCCTATGTGTGAATCCTTTTTCCTTTGTGAGCTCACATCTCTTCTTGATCCACCATCAAAGAAAAAGAGAAAAATGGCATAAAGAGACTGAAACTACTAAAGATATCGAAGGATTGCATTAGTTTGAAATGTGGCTGGCCGAAAAATTGAAATGGATTTTAGACAGCACAGCATCAGATACGGATGAGATCCCTGTTCTTTCATTCTTTTTGATATTCTTCTTGTTGACTCGTCTTTTAAGTGATTCCATTTGAGACCGAATCTCTGAACTGGTAGTATTCAAAACTTCAATAAAAAAGATTTTGCTTCACAAAGATTTGGCGCTTTCATAGCTATTTTACACTGCATTTTCAAATGTTTTTAACTCTAATGCTCTCAACTGTGGTGTTAAGTAACACAGGATGTTCTCCATTTTTGCCACAATCATTCTAAACCCTTTCACAAGACGATGCCTTTGGACAACAAACCACCACAGCGCCACCAGCTTTCACCAAGCCGCCATAATCACCATTACCACTGCTATTGTTTTCTGTTCTTTCACTGACGAGAGAATTCCCACAGTCACTTCTATTTTTATTAGAACCAAAGAATTTATTAACATATTTTGATTCGAAAAAACATGCTTAAATGATTCACGGAGCTTACAAGGAGAACTTATCATTGTTTCATTCCTCCCACAAACCTGCTCGCTTTTTTACTTGGCTGCATGTTCACTGGCAGTATTTCAGAATGACACTAATATAGTTGTATAAGTCGACCATAGCCCTTCCAAATCAAATTCCATTTCCAAATATTATTACCATTGCCGCTGCTGTACTGAAACACACTTTGTAAGGCGTGGTTTTTTGTACTTCAGTTGCACAATTTATTTCAGTGGTACACATGTGTACGCTGCGGCAGAGAAAAAAAAACTTGCTTTCACTTCGAAACCTTAATGCTTTAGTGCTCAATGCAGCTATTATTTTTACAAGTTCAATACTTGGTCACATGCTTTCTAGCAAACAAGCACAGATCCAGATGCGTCCGCAAAAATATTTTTATACTAAAAAGTTATGCCAGAAATGAACAGCACTTTAGCTGTCACGTGTATTTTTGTAGGAATCTAGACGAGCCCTTTGTGGGCTCCAGGAACAGGCGTTGTTTTTGCAGAACCGTCTAAAACCTTATAACTGATTTCAATTTGTTAGTTTCAAACTTTTTAATTTTTTTCGGGTATTACTTTTTCCAACACTATGCATAGCATGGGTAGCCCAATCTTTGTTATATGTGAGTACGCTTCTTCAAAAAGTCTCGACTTTAATCCTAGTTTCTAAGTTTGTGCTCTTAAGGTATTATTTGACCATTTCCTCTCTCCACTCATACTTTTCTCTCTGTTTTTTAAAAGTTTTCAAGTGGAAAGAAAGGAGAGCACCCGCTTGGCACAATATGCTTACGCTAAGAAACGCACTACACGTGAACACGGGCAGAAAGCTATATTAAGCAATTTTTTTTCGTACGAAGGCTCGCCGTAGTTGAATTTGCCAATAAAGGCTCCTCTAGTGAAGATGAGACACATTGAGCTCCAGGAGCTCTCATATATTCTGGCCCGACTCATGCCCAGATCATTTTATTTTACGAGCACACATTGGTAAGCATAAAGAAAGCGAAAAAATACCGCTCACAATGGGAGCAGAGGAGCGAAGCCGGATTTTTGTCTTGAAAAGAGTAATAATAGAAGTCGAAAGATGTGCGTTGTGTGTAGGAGCACACAAATTGAAGTCATGAGCTTAAAGGCGCCCACCGTGCATAAGAATGACATTAGCTCAGCAGGTTTCAGCACCATGTTGGAACTCCCTGGAGTCACAACAATCTTGCAGCTGGGACTCCCTCCGCCCCTAAATACTATGCAGTGTCTTGGAAAAATACAACAAAGTGGAACACTGAACACGCTTCATAATATGCTTTTCTTCATGACAAATCTACAGTACACCAACCCCATTTCACCCAACTTTTAAGCTTCTGTATATTGTATCTCATTTTTATCTTCATTTTCGTTTCTGGCTTTCACTCGTCATCATCCTTTCACATGGCTGGAGTGGGACAGGCTGAATTCTTTAATTGAAGGAGAATAGTTTGGGTGTACTTAGCTTGATTAAATGTGTCACAAGCCTTTTTCCCTTTTATACGGCTTGTTTGTAGTTTATTCCCACGTAAAATATCAAAGCATACAAAAAAGAGTGGATGAGAAAAATGCGAACTTTTTAATGCATTGGTGTTGTAAAAGGGAGGATGCAATTAGAGTTATGAAAGTGTGTTTTTTATGAGAATCGTTCACATAAATTTGGGATTTGTTCCTGACGCATAGCATAAACACAAGAGTCCCTGACTCAATCCGTTTACTTCAGCGCTCATAAAACCCACAAGATTTTAGCCCTCAACAAAGCAAACATGGTTGAACGAAGGATGCATATAATATGGATGTAGCTCTTGTTTCACTTTGTTTGTACAACCAAAATAGCTGGTGATAAATATGCCCACATTTCCAGTTATCACAAAAGAAGCTTGTTTCTATTCAAACAACTTGTAGTATGATATACTTGATTTGCTCACATAATCGTTACAAGCAAGTATGTATACGTAATGACAAAACCATGATATACAGCAGTGATGGGTAGTCACGTAGAACGCACTATTGATACTAATGTACAACTCTAGCTAGACATTTTCTAAATGTTTGGCATGTGTTGATGCTGATGTAATACGGCAATTCCAAGCAGTCTGCGCTTTCCCTCAGAAATACACAGAGGCATAGCAGCACTCTTTGTGTTTCTCCGGAAATTCCTTATTGATCCTTTGTGTATCTAGGATTCGGAAAGTAAATAAGTAGAAAGTTGTGATCGGTCTCGGTTGTGTAAGCGTGAGTGAACATCATACTGCTACACATGGTTGATTGTTCCTAAACTAGACAAACTTGAGAGGAATGTAAGTGATGGTTGAGCTGCATAATCAGCCTTCAACACTCAGAAGAATCCTCTTTCTCTAGAGTCCGCTCTGTAGTTGTGCCGTACAGAGAAACACTTCATTTTCGCAATTTTATTGGGAGAAATTATAAACACACACCATGACTTTTACACGTTATATACATACAAACACAAAGTGAAAGATAGCTGAAGTACAGTTTCCTTTCTTGTGTGAATTCGAGCCGAATATGAGTGAATGAGCAAATAATGGAAGTGGTATGAATGTATGCAATCCAGGCAAAATGTGATGTAGTATACTCTCAACTGAAAGCAAACCTGCGTTCGAACACTGCAACAAGCTTACAATTTGGAGCACCGGCGTTGTCTACTTTTATTACACAAAGTACACCATGCATACAAAATCCATAAATCCATGCTTGCACACGTTGTAGTATTACTCGCAAACTGATAAAAAAGATACATTGACCGAACAAGTTAGCTGTAGAGAGTTGTTTGAGCTTGCAAAAAAATGATCTAGACGAGAGAGCTTTCCTTTCGTATTCTTTTTCCATCCATGTATTTTGCAAAAAAAAAGAAACTGGTGCTACCATCATCATCATCATGAGCTACAGAGTAGGTCTCACATTGGGAAGTGAGTAGGCAAACCAAAAAGCAGTGGGAGTCTTTAGAAGAGGGGTAGTGTATATAGCCTCCATCACTCCGACCATTTTTGTGGAGAAATGTGTTTCACCGAATAAAGTGGGTTCAGCACAGTACATTCTCCCTCGGTTTACAGTGGTTAACACAGTTAGAAACGTAAAGGAGAAAGATGATGATGGTGATGAAAAAAGAACCGAGGATTCTCTCGTTTTTTACTTCTTAAAACTGCTACGTGTTTAGGTACTTTTGCACTGTCTGTGCTCAAGTGAATGGTGTCGGGTTATTGTGACTGGCTGAAGAAAGCAGCACTGGAGAAAGGGAGAAGGCAAAATCTACGCGAATAGTGTGGCATAGTGTGTAATATGAGCAGCTCCCTGCAAACTGTTACCTCGTAGCACACTACACGTACTTGTCTCGCAAATATAGGAAATGATTTCGTTGTAAGGTTTCCTTGCGAAATGCCATCGTGTCATCATAACACTCGTATTTCCTGCCAGAGCCTTTCTCGCTTTGAGTCCAAGAACTCTCTTCAGCACTTCAGAGCATCCTAGATTTTAGTTTTTCTGGAGTTTTCGTAAAGGAATGCAAATTTCATTTCTCTTGTTACCGCTGTCCTCGTCCTCGTGCTTTTGCTCGATTCTGCCCGCACTCCACCATTGTTTCTTTAATCTCAAGGGCCCATAGAAATTGGATGGGGTACGCTGAATTTATTACCTAATTACGGAAGGATTTATTATCCAATTAATTACATAAAACATTTCAAATCAAAAGTAGGGTAGCAGGAGAGAGAGCGAGAGAAAGAGAGAGTCAGAGAAGGGAACATCATTTGCCAGAGGAGAGAAAGCCGAGAGGTTTTCTCCTTTGATTGTTAGGATTGTGTGCAGAATGATGATGGATTCATTCACAAGTTGGGTACTCCTTTTCCAGTCTCACAAAAGACGGGAAATGAGATAAGGGCGACGTTGCCTTGAGCATGGTTTGTTTGCTTATACCTTAGAGTAATAATACATTGTTATAATTGTCTACTCTCTGGCTTATACAGCTTCAACTATTTTTTTTCATTCTAGTAGTCTTCTAATAAGTTGTGTTTCAAAAATATGCTGCAAACCGTAATTTCACTTATTTACCGTGGACTGCCGTTTCATTACAAATTGGTTGCGTGTATTGTTCTACAGCATTTATGCTTGGAAATTTGACACGGGAAAAAAGTCACCAGTAATTTATTTGCGGAATCATGGGAGGCGCTGAACCGTGTAATATTACGGACAAATGCAGCCAAATGCGCGTACAGCGCAAATTTTATGACACACATGCCTATTACTGTAGAGGAGCTTCCTTCCAGCAAGAGTGTGCTTAAAAGGGCTCCCTTCAATGTTGGCAGAGTTCCTGCATAAAATGGCCATTTGTCTACTGTATGATTTCATTTCTCTCTGTAGGAGAGAGGTGCTGGACAGATCAATATCTTTAGTAGGTTTCTCCATACACTCCAGTCTACTTCGTCACAACGACATAATGTATACAGTGCGGAACGGAACTGGAAGGAAGGCATCTACTTGATGAGCTCAGGGTAGGTACGTTGCGGAAGAGCTTGGTAATGCCATTTCCCTTGACGTTCCCGTAGACTTGATAAACAGTAAAGGAGAGTTAGCAAAAAGCAGTGGTCTACCACGCCAACGGTATGAAATATTCTCATCTCCAAATGGCGAACATTGATAAACCGTGAAGACAACAGAGTGAGCACCGCTAAGTGAATCATTGTGAGAGGAAATTTGTGGAGGCATTTCAAATCAATTAAATTTACTCAGGGCTCCACGAAACACACACGGGAACAATGAAACCATGAATTGTGATCGCGTTGAATCCTGACTGAAATTCATTTGACGTTCTCCGTTATATATTGAGGTTCATTTAGGAAGTTTCCCAGCGAGAGCTCTAAGTCAACGGCTCCATCTGATACCACTCTCTCCGCAGGGCAATTGCATTAAATCGGGCTTAGGACGAACGCTGTATATGACCACTCCCTACTACCTGTAGTATAAACTCCGTTATGCAGTCAGTTTCCAGCAGTTTTCTCTCGCTTGAATTACGATGAGCCTCTTTTATCTCTGGAATCTTGTTTTGGCTCGGTCAATTTAACACAGCGACCACACCAGAAAATTTGCGGACTTGGCATTTTGTACTGGGCGTGACGGCCCGTATTCGGGGCTCCCCGCTCGTGTTTTGTACTTTGGTGTAGTGTATATAGTGCAGCGCTTAAATAGTGCTGCTTTTACTGTGATGATGCCAGGGTGCAAACGGAGAAGGGTACAACTTCCATTTGAAGGATCTGTTGCCAGTTTTCCGTCACTCATGAACTTGACTCGTTGTGAAGTCAGCTCATGATTCTATATACTCTGCTAGGAAATGCTTGCAGACGATGAACTGCGTTCTGTAGACAACTGTATGGCTACTCCACTTCTTCCTTTTATGATTGAGTGTCCTGTTTCAGATGCTTTCAACTATTATGTTTCAAGTACTTTCCAAAATTCCAAAATGGATACATGGAAATCACAAGCTTGTCAACTTAATTTTTATGTATGCTCCTTTGACAATTTGATATAAACTCTTTTTAGAGTATTAGGTCAATTGAACATCTTTACAGAGAATTAAGGACAATTCGGAAATAAAATGGGACGAGTACAAACATCGCATCCTTTAAATATCCACAATCAAACAGTATTATATTGATGATGATGACAAAGTGGACACGTGTGCTATAAATATAAAGATACAATAACGGTTAAAATTCATAAAACCGCTCCCTGGTTAATATATAATGTTGTGTTCAGATGTAATCAATAATCACAATGTGTTATTTCTGCAACACAGAAATATCTTGAAAGAAATTGATCACAAAGGCCGCCCTTTTCTTTAAAATTCCATGAATTCCATTGATTGCTGTTAATTAACTCTAGCTCCAAGCTTGGGTTAGGTTTATTTATGTTCGCGTTTTGAATGCCCAAATAATATCGCAATCAAGATTTTATATTCACAACGCCTACGTCGGTGTTTCTCGTTAGTTCAAAGTTCAAAGGCTGCTCTGTTCAGATCGTACAGTAGTGCATAGAAAATCAGAAAGCTGCTACATTTTTACTGTTGACTGTCAATTCAAAATGAAAATTTCAAAATGTTTATCTCACATCGGTGAGCATATAAAAACGGCTATTTTCACTTACATAAGCTACGTCTCGTTTCTAACACATCGCCATGTACATTTTGTATTTGCTACTGCCATCGGTGAAATACAAATCAATTTCGCCAATTTGAATACAAGTGATTTCGGCCTACAGACGCCCACGGTGTCAACAAGCAAAATGTAAAGTATTAAAGTAACTAAATTACTTCCTACGCACTCCATCTTCATATAAGTAGTATCTCAAATTATGATACTGATATTCTAATAAAATTCACTGTGTATACGAAGCCATACGAAGCAACTCTTTTACTAATATTATTCAATGAACGCCACTGCTAGATTTCTGATTCACTTTACAAGACTCTCACTCTCCTTCTGGTTTTGGCTAGCAACTGCTGCCATCGACGATAGCTCTGGGATCACAGTTGACACAACCATGGTGTACGTAGTCGAATGAAACAACTTTACCTACATCCATTACGAAGAGAATAAAGTTCAGGTGAAAGCGTAAGGAGTATTTCACCTTTTACATTTAAGTATCTTTTTGTGTAATAACGTAACGATGTAAAAATTCTAGCTTTTGCTACTGATCAGTATGGATATATCCATAGGTATCTTGCCATTCATGTAGGCTACAAGTGTAATATGGAATCCAATGTATTCTTGGCTGAAAAGGAAAGTTGTCGACTTCAGTGCGTTCGACAATGTGAGCACCAGAAGTGAGTCACTTGTAAAAGCCATATATTTCAGCGACATTAGACAGAGAATAAATTTCCCTTTTTACTGCTTCGATTTTTTTTCGATATCCGTTTTTCTGTTCTTGGTTTCCATTTTTCTTTTACGCTATTTTCGCAATGGCTCCCAAGTTGGCTTTCACAAGCGGAATTTAAATCCTCTTTTTTCTATTCTTTCTCTCGCAACTACAATACATGTATAAATATTGAAGGAGAAATTCTTTTCTTCGTGTTTTCATCTGCTTTTTACTCTTATTCCGTTCAATAGCGTTAGGTTTTTTTGCGTGCGGTATGTAGACTGTTGAGAAAGGGGTAGAAGCGGAGAAAACGTATGGTGAAAGTGACCCATGTCTCACATAATGTCATGTATACTATACACAATATAACTGTTAAAGAAATATACTCCTTTCGCTTATCGTCTGAACTTTGTTCGAGCCACTTAAAAAGGCAGCTTATCTTTTTTCCGATTCTAATAAACTACAGTTTCTCAGCGCTTGTATGTTCAATTGATTTCAAGCGTAATACGTTTAGTCCAGGATTGAGGAATTTGGAGAATTGGAGCAGAGTCTGCCTCATAGTTAAACGTCTTTTTCATTTCACTCAGCTCGTGACCAAGAGATGGTTCGATGTGTTTAGTTCTCTCCGAAGAAATATTCAAGAGTTGACGAACACACTGGGATTTGGAAGGATGCAAGATTTCTGACTTTGGCCAATTGTAGTAATATAGAAGTAAACAAACATTGTGCTTAACACATCGTGTCTTTTGTGGGTAGAAAATTGGTATTTCATAACTTTTCAGAGTAATCTTTCCAGACAAGGGGAAATGAGACCACCTGGTTAAACATTTTCTTAGACCTTCTACATATATAAAGCAAAAGAGAGCGCGACGAGGCAGTTACTTGTCACGACAAAACAATTATCTAATTCTAGACTTGCCTAGACTAGGCTAACGATTGCGTGTAGTCAGTAAAGACGAACGATGCGAATTCGTTGAGAAATGTTTTTCAAGCATTTCCGACTTTTGTAGGCTCTCTTTAGAAAGCTGCGCGTAATGAAGCTAAGAAGTTTGTTACACTGTAGGAGGCCCGAAGGAGAAAGTAAATTACAGCTTTGCGAGCTCATCCTCTCTTGTACTCCTCCTCGAGATTGTATGTTTGCCCCAAGCTCGGAAGATTCTTTTCTACAATCTTATTTTCTGCTATTGGCAGTTTTGGTGAGATAATATGTGTCCTTTGAAACTGAGCGTTCTTTTCTAATCTCATAGTCCACTTCTTCCATAAAAAGAAACTGATCTCATCCGGATAGTCTTATGTACATGCTCTTACATACCAACGCGTGCAAACGTGTGTGTATGAATGCCGTGGAGTGAAGTGAAAGATAAAATGGATAAAGAGTGGCATGCCCATGAATTAAATATAGCATTTTGATGCCCATTCGGTGGACAACGAGATGGAAACTGCTTCAAGGGCTTGAGAACACACAGCGTGGCATTTTCTTTTGGAGCTCATTTTCTAGTGAAAACAAATTACTATCGGCATAAGCACGTATATATACAGTCCACCGTAAATTGTAGTTTTGTGTCTGACAATTAGTAAGTATTACGTCACTGTCAGCAGTTTCGATTCGAACCTATGCAAAACAGACAGACAACTCAAGCGTTTTATTTGTGAGTATATGGTATAAGATTCATGATTCAGTCAACATTTCACGAAGCACAATCTATTTGTTGGCTTCATGCAGTGTGGTAGAGCAAAGGCGTGACGTTCTGTCCGAACAATTCTCATTAGTCAACAACGTTACATAAACTATATAGGTAACTACAAATTCGCGGAGTATGCAAACAAGCTAAAGGATTAGTGTTTTCACGTGGTGTGATGGAGCGGTATTGTGTGCGTAACATACAGATACTTTTGTCATGAACATGTACATTCATCCAATAGTTAACTGGATTATATTCAAAACTGTCACTTCTTCCTTCAACCCGTCCTCTCTCTCTCTCTCTTTCTCTTTGAGTCTCTCCGTGATCTATGAGTTAATCAATCATAATCATTTAGATTTCGCGAGAGTGAACTTCAAAAGTCGTGACGATTTTCTGAGCGAATATACACATGAGAAGCGACCAAGAAGTCCACGGCATAGACCGATGGATACGATAGACGAATAACTTAATTAGGAGCAAAGCGTAGATGTGAATATGGCGACTTTGGACTTCACTGATGCTTTGTAAACTTTCTTCGACAAATTAGGAAACTAAATACTACAGCAATTAGTTTGAATTGGGTCGTGGTTGATATTTATCATTGCATTATATCAAAGGAAATGATATTCCAACTGATTTCTACAAAACCAGTATGAAACAACAATATATGGGGTAAAGAGCATTTTTGTACTGCGAGAGGTACGGATAGCTGAATCCTGAATTATGTATTCTATACCCGGGAGCCTGTACTAGTGAGACGCTATTGTGTTGTGTCTTGTAATTTGAACTCGCAGTGGAGCCACACCGCGCTCTTGTTCCATGGGTGATCTCACATCTTCTGCAACCTCTCTAAATGGAGCTGGTGGTCAAGGACATCATCACTTGAATCACCACAATGGAAAGTCCCCAGAACGACTGGCAATCTCTTCCAACACTGCTCCTGTGAATGGAATGCAGTCTTCAACAGTCCCTCTCGTAACTAGTCTTCCCCTGCCCCCCGCCACTTCAGTTACCTACGAGTTTTCACTGGCTCCCGTTTCCGGCACTCTCGCTCCAGGATGGCATTTGACAGCTGTTCAAAGGGGACTCGCTACCGCAGTTCCGCTAGCAGCTGCTGTCGCCCGAAGAAGACTCCCTCGTCCTCGCACTGCACGTCCTCGGTTTGGATTTACGGACAAGAATGAGGCACGACGAGCAAAATGGACCATTGTTATCACGGCATTAGCGTTATTAGCCATGAGCATGCTACTGGTTGGGGTTACACTTCGATTGGCTCCTTTGATTGATGACTTGGGTAAGGAGATTAGTCTTTGGATGCGGCAAACACTGTGATGCTTTCTCCTTGCTTTTACCAAAGCTTGCTTTGTTCTGGTTTCACTATGCTCTCACTTATTCCTTCATCAGTTCAAACACCGGCACTCTTCTTCCGGTTCCACTCGACTCCTCCAGTCAGTTTCCATTGTCAAAAATATGAGCTTCATCTATCTAGTATTTAGCAAAAAGTGAAAAGGAAATTTTATGCCATTATTTGCAACACTTAACGATTGTTATTGTAGTATCGATCTCATTCCGTATCTGCAAGATACCCATGATCTACTTTATTACGCTTTTCATTTCCATACTGCCATATAACATCGCAGTACATCCACATCAGTGACCTTTTCTGATGTCAGTGCTTGCCAACCTACCATGAATATTTGCAACGTGGTTTGGTGCTTGTCAGTGTGCAATGTTCTGGTATTCACATGACTGCACCACTATATTCCTCGAACCAGTTAAACTTGTTTGACTGTAAATTCCCAACGGGTTACGGGGAGAAATAGATTGCAAGCAAAGTGCCTTTTGTGTAATGTTGGCATTTGGAATTTGAAAAGCATTACTTTGCAATAAGTTACGTAACTAGCTCAGAGTGAGCCACTCGGGTGCTGATTGATCTAATGTCACGTATTGTCCTGGAGCGCCAAATCAAATATTGTATTCAGGTCCTGTGAGCAAGCCGGTTGACTGTGATTGACTTATGTGCATACTTTCCATATGTACCTAGTCGAAATAGTACGCACAATAATAATATGCATGCATACATGGTGTTTACATTGTATGTACATATTCTTGCCAGAAAGAAAGTTTGCAAAACGGTGTGATTTTGTGTGCAAAACCCAGAGTAACGAGGAAAAGTCCTCCAAAATGACAGGTTGAAGCTGTTCCACAGTAAAGATGAAATGCTTAATGTCAGAGTGGCCCCCATTTGTTCCGCTTGCTTATTGCTTTCGATCATGGTAATATATTTTGTTCACCATCTTATCGTTAAAGCATAAGAAATACTTTCTGAACCGCTGGGTTGATCTGAAAGTCTGGAGAAGAGTTTCACAAAAGAAAAGTTTTTTTTTTGTCTTTTCGAAGTGAACAGTGTTGGACTGAAACGGTTGCTTATCTCTATCTGTATATACTTTTAATAAACTATAATATATCTAATATGGTATTATGTAGTCGTTTTAGTACTCGGATAACCCAATCTAAGCCTAGTCCGTATATCGAACCTGAGTGAAGGTAAGAATAACAAGGCACCCAACTGAGGCTCAAGCAAACTGTGAGTCGGGAAACTGAGTGTGTGTGTCTTTTTCTAGAGTTTTGAGAACAAAAAGAGTGATATCGTCATGCTTTTGGTTTCATCGCACGTTCCGCCACACATCAGGGTATTCGTGTGCGTCAACCCACGGCTATGAGCAGCGAAAGAAAAGTTGGTCTGAAAACTACTTTCATATACACACATTCCTTTCTCTATTAAAAGAAAGTGAAAGGCTGAGAAGAAGAGGTAGAATAAAACACCGCCCAATTTTCAGACTGAAGAACCTTTTTGTCTTCTTTCGTAAATGCATCGTTGTTCCACTTTCACCATGTCATTTCGCTGTAGTATAATGTGCACCGACGGATAAATTGAAGGCCATAAAGTTTGCAGTTTGTGCGAAATTTTTTGAACACAATGGGATGGAACAGTAGAGCATTTTAATTTAATGGGTTTTGTTTAAGTAGACGGTGCATAGTCATCTAGAAAATATAACACAACAGCCATAGTCAGAATCCTCTGTAACGTGTCAAAACACATTACTTTGAATGTACTTCAACACAGATAATGGCATACTGAAGAATCTCAACCTGCTACTAATCCATAGTGGAATACAGATCGTATTCCACTATGCTCCTTTTGTTGCTTTGCTTCACTCGTTTTTTGGTTCAATTTGCAGTTCTCCATCAAGTTGGTGGAAAGGGCAGACGAGAATCTAACATGGAAAGTTTTGCTAAAGTCAACAAAAAATTCTACAAATAAAAATAGCTTTTTGTGTTAGTGCGTGAGTGTGTGGTTTGATATTGTAATAAATGAGATGACTGGACTTATTTTACGGATACTCTACTTGACAGTAGAGATATATAAATATGAAGGCAAAGTTACACTTTCGCTTTCTAACCAGTCACTCATTTAATAAAGGTTTTGTAACTTTTGACTTAATTGCTGCTAATATTACTTTCAACTGGAATTTTATTTACTTTCATATTGTTTTGCTTTACAGCTGAATTAGATCTTGATTCTTTTAAATCGTGCATACTTGGTAATTAGTGTATTTCTGGCTCGCCTATTATTTTGCGTTTCGAAGAATTAGGGGGCGACGTGAGACATGATGAATGGGGACCTTGTAGTACACCTGTAATAAATTGTTGCGGATTACTCGTAGAAAAATAACTCTCTACAATTTTTCTGACCAACTTTACAATCAGAATAAATGTGTGCATATCATTTTTGCAACTTTAAGCCAAATGGGTAAAACTTTGCACATATATAATTTGATTGGAGGATCAATGTAAATGATATTCAAACAACCCTATACTCTACCTTCGGAAGATACATATAAATAACATTTAGGTATACGGTTCGTATTTATGCAATGTATTAAACAATATGAATCTTTGAATAATGTTACACTTTAGCTATAAATTCAAGTACTTCTACAAGTAGGGCATACATACATGTAAGCATGCGAACCTATTTCAAATCAGCATTGGTCTGTTGACATACAGAGTTGTTGATAAATTGAGTTTTGTTCACAAAGTGACGGCTAATTTCATAGAATGCATAATAAAAGTAAATTATACAAAAAACAAACTTGTACCGTACGTAAATTCCAGGTAGATATATATATATCAGCGGTGTACGCCTGTGTTGAGCAGCAGGTTTCCTATAGATGTCCTATAAATAAACTTAAGGCATCACACGAAGGAGTGGATTGTGTGATCGATCGGTCCCGTGAATCAAGCTGACAATCAACCAATTTCATCATCAATTATGCAGACTTTTTAAATATTCACAAGCCAGTTGTGCTCCATAGAGGACCCCTTGCTACTAGTACAATGTTCGAATATACTGATTAAAGAATGGGATCGCATCGTACCAAAAATGTGGTTTTGCCTAAACAGAATGGTGCTAAACAGAGTGCCTTCACCGGGTTTTGTCGGTTGTACTGACGTTTGAAAGTCGTAGGAGACACAGCTTCGAATAGTCTCGCTTCTCTAAAAATCCTTTTACCTTTCCGTCAAGTTCTACAGTCGCTCACTAGCATGTCGGATTTTCTTTTAGTTGGACAAACTAAAAAAGTGAAATCCATTTCAACCATACATTAGGTAGATATATGTATTTCGCAAACAAATGTGTACAACGTGCTAGGTTTATTTATATACAAAGATCGATTCGTATAGTATGCAAAAACACGACTTCTCCATTATTTCACAGCTTGTTCTACAATTCCTTTTCGTGTGGGGGTCTTGTAAACGAGCGACATCCACAAATCCCTTAAAGTGCACGCGAAACTGACAGCTCCATACAATCACAAAATCACCAAGTCGCATCCAGCTTTGCTAAAGGTCAACTAGTATGATTAATGAGCCATGCTAAGTTTCACTCTAGGATTCCTTGTGAATGTTGATACGTCTTGCCGGATTAGAGATGCATCTTCCTTTTGCCAAGAAGACATTTTTAGGGTGACCTGAATAAATGGGTAGGAATATCTTACGTTCAATACGATGTTGTTGTTAATGGAGTACACACACATTCCACAAAACTCCCATCGTATTTCCTGTGTTAGTTTCAGCTTTTATGCAGCACCTATCAACGTCAATATGAATTGGTTGTTTGGAAATTTAGTCTTTGATCACGGTGTGACCGCTCCAACGCATTTCTCTGACACGTGAAATTCAAACCACACATTGCGTCTTGATCTACGGCACTACGACCCTCGTTATCCAGCCTCATTCTCTTTCTATTCCCATTTATTCGTGACAAGTTAATTTATAGAAGGAAAGTTTTTGTTCAAACTTTGTCGCACAAATAATGACTACTAGCATCTCTTTCTGCTGGCAACTCGGTTTAAAACGCGAGATGAATGAAGTCAGAGGCAAATGCTGAGTGAGACTGAGAATGGAGCTGAGTCAAAGAAGTTTAGTATTATACATAAGACAGCCGTTGAGACTCTCATCCTTGTTGAGCGGGTGCTGAATATGCACAAAATGTCGGAGATGGGAAATAGATTTTTGGCAGCTTTTCCAACGATATATATTGCGAGCAGATAGTGTGACAGCTGAAGATTACTTTTTCTCGGCTTCTCATCCATCCACTTTCTCGCACAAGCTTCTGTACATCTTATGCAATGTATTACCGAACTAAGTAGAAAAATGAACACTTCTCGAGCCGTACTTCACAGTTGTAGGAGCAGCTGCTTTAAAAATGTTTCTAAGCCGTGTATATATGCGCTGAGCTGACTGACATTCCTAAGAGTGGGTTATGGATGTGTGATACTGCTCCCGGTATTTTTCTTTCGGATGAGATGAGTCAGGGTTAGAATTTCAAATGCAATGGCAATAAGCTCTTCGAATCTTTTCTCTCAGCTTTCTGTCAAAGAGAAGGCTACAACTGGGAAGGCGGTGTGGTAGGAAATGTGCACTCTTTTCCGCAATGTCACCTTCATCAAATTTGCAATGGTTCCGGACGCAGTGAAAACACGAGCAGTAGGATGTGAATTTCGTTGAGAAAGCTTACCTTCACCACTCATCTTTTTATGACGACGGTAGGCTTCGACGCAAGTACCCCTTGCTACAAAGAGAGAGAGAAGCTCTACTTTCAAACTTTTAACTTAACTAAGCCATACTTTCTGTCTTTACAGTACTCTGTGCTTACGCAAAATCTGTGCAACTAGATTAGGCTGGAAGATCTTTGTTCGTAGAAGCAGGACTGTTCACAAAAGTACGTACATATGTACGTATCCATATCATTCTACAGTGTAATGTCAAAAAATGGTGACGAACAACTTGCACGTTCTCGCAACTTTCATGGTTTCGTTTTTCTCATATACCCATTAAGCATAATATACTTGAGGCTATATTGTTCTTTAGATTAAGAGTTTTTTTTCGGGAACACATTTTACATGGTTTAATGAAGTGATGCAAAATGCGGTTTTTGGCACAACGTTATCTTCATAAAACTATATGCCTTAAGCCAGTATTTGTTAGAAAGCGCATGTGAGTAAATGACGCTCTTTCGTGTTACAAATAAAATACATGGTGAGTTTTTGCATGAGATTTGAGTTGCACACAACGCTCTCACTCTCACTATTAAAGTTACGCTTCCTATGGAAGTTATGATGTGAGGAAGATACATAAGGGGTGCCATTTGGTTTACATTTTACTACCGCACAACAACCAGTATAAATACTAGGTTCATTATAATGCGCACTCAAATAAAACCTTGAATGATCGATGCAGCATATCTAGTACAGGAGAAGTGCAATCCACATGCCGACCTTATCCACATGTCCACGTGCCGTATGACATAATTAGAGTTTTAGACCGTTTTATCTTGCTTTCTGGAACATGTTCAAAATTCAAAGTAGCTCACAGATGTGATGTGTGTATACTGGGCACGTTAAATTAACTTTGGGTCTTGAACTCTTGAGTTTCTCTTCCACTTGCAGAACTCTTTCAGAACTGCTCTCCTTTACCAGAGGAAACGGGGAAGAGAACAAAAGTTTTTTTGTTCGTGGACGGCTTACCATAAAAAGTCATACATATTTACAAGTGCTCTTTTGAAAGTCATGAATTTTTTGTGGAAACATTTCTTTATTTTATGAAAGCTGAGTGGTGGCGGTGATAAAACGACAGACGTCTATTAAGGATTTCATCGAGAGACAGGAAGACAGCGCAGGTAAAAACTTTTCTGACTTCGAAGAATAAAAACTTGAGATACTGCAAAAAGATTCATGGAGGCAGTGTGTCTTCGTTGCTAAATTTAGTCTACTCAAACGAGACGCATTCATGTACTACCCATTCGTCATTTCCCTATTATCATAACTGAAAAGTTTCTACAGCTAAACAACTTGACGGTTTAATGTATAAGGCAGCTCACATTTTGCTATTTTAAAAAGTGCGTTTTAAGTCACAGGATTCATGATTTTTAAAATGCTGTCATATAAAGTTATCAAAGTTGCAAAATTTTTGTCGATGTAAAGAGAAAGTCGAAGCTGTTACTACTGCGAAGAAAATGAGCTACTCCAAATACGATAAAAGGTATATTAAATGTCACAGGTTACAAACATCATCCCTTACATAAGCTACGTGCTCATGTCAGAGTGAATTCGTCTGATGAGCTTCCTGTAGAATTGGAGATTTAAGCGATGTGAATTGTTTATGATTATCAAAAGCATCTCTGCAATAAGTACATACATAATACGAAACACAATAATAAGGTACTGTCTTCAAGTGTGAGTATGGGATTTTGAAAACTGAATACCTTACAGCGCAATAAGTTACAAGTTGCATCAAATCCGATTTTGATTTTACTTCTCTGATTCTGGGCGATGATCTCTTCAAGCTTAATTAAGTTCTCCGGTTCAACAAACTTAACTTCGTACTCACTAATACTAAATTCCGTGGGATCGGCGCTTTCTTGCAAAATCATACTACAATACTTAATGATCATTTTGCCGACTCAAACTTTCCGGTTTCTAAAAACAGCTCGTATGTAATTTAGATCAGAGTGGGCAGGATTAAGCAGTAGAAACCGGAACACGTAGCCATTAATGCCGGATCATGAAGTATGGTTGAAAGATATTTACCTTGTGTTCATTACCTTTAAGTGTTTCCGTAAAGCAATTTTCAAGCAGCGAGATGACTTCATTGTAAGAGCTCAAAGTGATAAATCTGCCTGTCTGCTCTACGATGCATAGGAATGAGTCACACGCAGACCAAATCACTAAAAAACTTAATTTGACTTGACGGCTTCTGGTGTAGAAAGGTGATTCAAACTGGGTTGTACCAGGATAACATATGGATAGACATAATTTAAAAGTACAATGTAGGAATTAAGCAAACCTTGCTAAAAACTTGGTCACTCGCATCACATAAGTGGCTATAAGCTGAGCAAGAAAAAGAAACCCAAAGACTATGTCTTCGATGATGTCATACTTGAGTTGAATTCTATTATGTATTACATTTTGTCCAGAGACTTCTTATAGGTGTAGGCAGATACTTTTGAAGGCTCTTAGCTATCAATGTCTTTCTTCATCTTTGACAAGCCATTTACAAACTGAAGCAAGGTAGGGGATACGTCTGTATGGGTTATTTGAGCAGGAACTACTAGAAAGCCAAAGTACTGTGCAAGACATTGACAGAGAGCTGAGGATGATGGAGTGAGCCCATAAAATTATTGACCTCGTCTTTCGATTCCCACTCCAGGTATCGAGAGAAGATAAACGGCAGATTTCACATTTATGCCATCAGATCAAACATAGAGTCATACACCCTGATACGTCTCCAGAATTTTCATGCCATATTAGATAGGTATGCCAATGTAAAAGCCTATTTATACAGGGACTGAATTTTTGTTGGATGGGTCCAGAAGGAAGGTTGCGTTTCCGTTTTTCCATCTATGAAATTCCGGAGGGAACAAGATATATTACCATCACTCAGGAACCATTACCAACCGAAGCCTCCCATCACGTATAAAACTAAAAGTACGATATACAATGAATACGAAGCAACTTCAACCAGTTTGACAACCAAGCACATATGTATTCTTGCCTATGCTCGAAAGAATCTCAAGAGTTATTTTCTAAATTTCAGTCTCACTTTGAGTGAAGGTCTGCCGTATCAAGAAACCGTGACAGTCATGTAAAATACGGAGGTTTTTTAGCCCCTGGAAAGAAGCATAATTTTAAATTAGGGTGTTTCAAAACCGTTGGTACGTGCTAAGGAGAAAACCTTGGCTCCCAAAAATCAACTCACATTTTCTGAAGGTTGGAACAAGGTCAACGTTGGGTTGCAATAATGAGAAATTTTTCAAGATAAAACCTACCTTGAAATCAATTTACTAGACCATTTAGCAGAACCAGCAAAACGATTATCATACTCAACCTTGAGCTGAATACACACATATGTAGTATCTGCATTTAATGAGAGTATAGCACTCAATAAAGATGGAATTGCAAACGACACCATTACATATTAGTTTATTTGTTCCCATCCTCACTTTTATACTACGGTTAGTAATAAAAGCGGCTTGGCATAATATGGTTATAGCAATAGAAATGTAGGTATGTCGTACGTATGCTATATCGGGCTCTTTATAGCATGTACGTTTTTTTTCGGTGATGTGCGAATTCTAGGTTCGGACTTTTTTTCTTACACTACTCTCATATTATTATTTTTTGGTAATGTGTGCCCGTAACTCAACAACTTGTGAATGGAGTTTGTCACGAGTTCACTAGAAAAACTTTACTAACGTACGTGGACAAGAAGTTGTTGACGACGTAGCATTTATAGGAGCGCACTTCTTTTAACTCGTTTTTAGCGTACTGTACGCAACCTTTGTAAAAACTCTTAAATTTTTTGTAGAACAAAATGAAAGCCATCGTCACAAAACATGATGAGTGGTTGAGTTAAATTGTCCAAAATGTTAACTAAATGAACTTACCGTATTGGGAACTCACCGGCGGCTAAGGATAGTATTAATAAGCTTTCTTGTTACGTGTGTAGGCAACGTATAAAACAAAATTCTCTACTTTCACGAGTACGTGAAATATGTAAGTGATGATGATACCTTGGCAGGGATGTACGAAGGAGGAAAACATAAAGTTTGTGGAAAACTTATTAGGCTCCAAGCAATCTCTGTAGATCTGCTGGTGCCACACCTTCATCTAAGACCATTCCGTTTCTTAGAGTTCCTTTTCACATCTCCCTGGTCGGATTATAAAGATCGTTGACAGAAGACAAGCAGATGAGTGGAAAAATAAAGTGGTGAAGTTATGAGGAATGTGTGAAAACGACCGCATCACAAGCACAATGCATATGGGTTATATGTGTACTATGCCTCCTCTTCGAGTTAAGGTCATAAAGCGCAAAGGAAAATATACAGCCGTCCATCTGTCTGTACCAGACCGAGTTGGACAGCATGCATGACACACTATTATATGAAAGTAGATGTATGTATACAACTGCTATTGTAATGTTTAGATAAGCCACTTTCCTGGACACGTAAACCGAAGTATGTGCACCAAGTAAAAAGAGGCAAGAAGCACATTGCCAGCAAGCCGGAAAGAGTGAAGGTTGAAAGTTAGCAGAAAGGGGAAACGTGTGTGCGAACCGAGGAGAGAGTAAAGCAAAAGAAAAACGACATCAACATCAAAAAAGTATATTTCAGGAAGGAATCATGGCTCCTTTGGGAATCTCTCTTGTGAACTTGCTGATCGAATCTTCTTCAGTCAGTTGCCCGACTGCTGGTCAACAAGCAAAAGGAGAGCAAGAATTTGCACAAAATTCTTCATCCTTTCGTGAGGAGCGCTTGGCGAATGTGGGCGAATCACAGGAAAACTCGAAGATCTCATCAACGAGTCCTCCCTCATCACCACCAACTTATCAAGGAGCTAACTTGAACAACAACAATTACTTCTCGACAAACACTGAGCAGGGAAAAAGGGCTGAAAATCATTTCGGAGAAGCACATCCACGGTCAGCATCATCACCGCAAAAGTTATATTCTTCCTTTTGGGAAAAGTTTAAAAAATCTTGTGACCTAGAGGAGAAAAGAGATATTCGTGGAGCAGCGAACTACGACGGGAAGAATAAGGTTGGCAACCAGGTAGTAGTAGATGAGAAGTCAGAGTTTAGTTTTAAAGCTGAAGCTGAGCACCTTGACAAGGCACCTCCGTCCACGTATAAAAACTTTTATGAAAGAGTCCAACAGATTAACAACAAGTTTCTCCCACTCTGGTCTGTCCTCACATACCCCTCCGACTTACACTACTATGGCCGTGTAGCCGTAATGACTGTTGTCACGGGGCTCGTAATAGAGAAAACTTTAGAGAGTTTGCCTGACATTGAGCAGCTCGGGAAAAGGTATGCGGACCTACTTCACTGTAATGTTCTCGACGGTTCCGATCCAAGTCACCCGGGTCGAGTTGGACTTGATAAAGACTTTTTCTGAGGTGAAAATATGCCAGAGCCAATGATTCGAGCACCAATGAATGGGAGAACGTCTAAAGTCTCGAGTAGATTATATTTTGTGTAGAAATGCATCTCATTTTCTCAACGACAAAAAGTAGTGAATCACACTTGCTACTGTAGCTAGCGACAGCTATACAAGATTAGTACTATAGCTTGTACTGTGATGGTGATGTGCAAAAGATGTTTTAGGTAGGTAGGTAAATATATAGGATAGCGCGTAGATTTTTTGTGAATCTCGGAAGACTGATAATTACATGCGTGTAAGACGTTACCTGAATTGTATTACGTGTATATGTGATTTAGTTAGATACCCGAACAAATGACTTTAAAGAGCTTCCACGGAAAGTTTAAACCATCAACTACACGGATCGTCCATTTGTTCGGCATTTCCGGGGATACCGGTTAGGGCACACTGCTTGTGACCTGCGCATTCGTTGTCGTCTTCCATCGAATATTTGTGTAAGCATATTGAAAACGAGATATTGACTGCAGCAGCAAGTACTATTGGCGACAATAGTCGATGATGAGTGAAAGGTGCAGAATCTCTTGCAATGGAAATGTTTTGACCAAATACACAAACTTTTCGAGAATATTGAACACAAAAGAGTCACTGTTGCATGTATGTTTAGGTTAGGCTGGTAAAGATGCAAATGGTATATGACGACATGAGAGAAAGTGAGAAAAAAACGTGGAAAACGCCTGGAGTGTTTGGTGAAACGTTGATAGTGATTCTGATCACACTGCTGTTTCCAACTTTTTTCACCTCTGGAAATTATCCAAAAGCCGCAGCCGACTTTTATAGAGATTCGGAGGTACGTTTTTAGGTTCTCCATCGACAGATTAGAACGATAAAAGATTTTTCCATTTGTAAGCAATCTTTCCAGTGCTGTTGCCCGATTCCATCATCGATTTATGAAAAATTCATTTACTGGTTTAGTCTATTCAGATGTCCGTCATGTTCATCACAACTGCAATACCCTGACCTAGGAAGGTACCTTCCAGGAGTATTTCGTTAGAGCTTGTCACTGACGACGAGCAAGCGACGTTGCTCGGAGAAAGATAGTTACCATTACTGTCCTTTCACTCATGGACTGTCAGTTTGAAGAAATATCTTATTTCATTGTCATCTAAATTACATACCAATTACCGTAATAGCGAACATTCACGGAATGACATCATGAAATGTGTGTGCACGCATGCATTCAGTGTTGAACAGAGATCTACGTAATATGATTGCGAATGGAAGTTTACACTTGAAAGATCACAGTGCGTAGTTGTCCGTGAAACTTGATTCTTCGTCAGCAGAAGTCAACAAATCGAAAGCCATTGGAAAACCAAGTTTATACTGCTGAACATTTGCATGCGATCCGTAGCGTCTGCCTGGGATAATACACTCCAAGTAATGTTTACCTTGTGCATGCCGATGTGTTTTGAATGTGAGAAGCGGAGCTTGGAACGAAAGGAAACGAACTGCAGGGCCCTTTTCATTGAAACAACGAACAGTTGGAGCAGGAAGTTCTCAAAGTCAAGTTCACTTCTTCAAAAGGAATTGACACACACAAGTCACAGAAGAAACTCGGGTTAATGTGTAAGTCAGGAAACCTGGAACATTTCAATTTATTGTCGAATTTGGAGGTGGAGGTACATACATAAGCAGTATATAAAACTATGTCTCTAGCTGACTGTAAATTCCATGTCCTTATATACATTTTTATGCTTTACAACTCGATCCAGAGCAATTTCAGTAAAAAATACGAGAGACAATAACTCGCCAACACATTTAGTCGGTGCTAGCAAGCATCCTCTTCTCCGGATGAAAAATTCGGTTTAATCTCTTTCCTTCCAACGGATGCTATATATCTATTATATTCTATATTTGTAGAGCTTCCAGTCTCGTGAATTTTGTTTTCCGTACTTGTCACACTTTCGGAAATTGTAACCCGCAGAGTCAAACTCGTAAATAACAAACATAAAAAGGCAGTAGCTTTTGAACAGCAACAATCATTCCTCTAAAATTAGCTCAGTGAATGCTTTAAACTTTAGTGTCGTACAATAGCACGGGACGCCATTCCGTTCGTAAACAGTTTCCGGTCTGCATAACGATGTCGGAAGTTACTGCTGTTGTAAAATGAAGCAGCGATAATTCATGGTACGACACCAGTCTCGCTCACGTCAGTTGTAAAAGAGGTCTAGCAAGAGTCAAGAAAAGGAAATGTAGCTGCGTTTACTGAAATGTTTTTTTTGGTAAAGGCAACGGAAATTTCAGAATAACGGAGTCACGGGGCAGGTGGTGCCCAAATACAATAATAAAGTTAGCCAAGAGCACAGGCATTGGTATAACTTCCTCCAAGTCAAACAAATGAGAATACCTTTATTGTAATCTCGTATTTCATTATGCCCGTATATTATTTGCAGCCTTACCCTACTACCACACACTGAAACTAAATAAGAACAGGATTTACTGCAAATAGGTATATGTATACCACTTTGGAAGTTTAAAACGAATTAAAAAAATATGTAATCCCATTATGTTCTACGAGAACAAGTGATGAGTTGCATTTGCCAGTACCTCTTGCTAGTTGCTAACTCTCTTATAAACAGTAGATGAGATACTTCCAAAGCCGTACTATTAAATTTTGTAGTATGTGAAAACTGTAAAATGAAGTAAACCACAAAGTAACTGTGAGTAGCTTTACGAGAATTATACTTGGGACAGCGGGGTTTTTTGAGTGCTCAAAGTAGACAGCGTATATATACTATCACGGCAAAATATGTAGTCGCGTAAGAGTTTACAAACATGAAGCGGTACTAGTGTGAAATGCTATTTTACAACTCGGAAATTGCACTCATCATATTGTCGGATTCGAGTTGGACAGGGGCAACACAAAAGTTCTCGTCCGCTTGTTTCTACAAACCAAGCAGCATCAGCAAAGTAATATATCTTATTTGACATGCCATTTTTTCGTTTCCAATCTTTAACCAAAAGCATCCATCCAAGCAGCCAATGAAAGATTTATTGCTTCCATGTTGTAAAGGGTGGAGAGCATTCCATGCAGGAGAAAGTTGGAATGGAGTGTTTTCTCCATTCTTCGTTGCTTTGTTTACAACTGACTGAATTTTGCTCTCAATTCTCCCTTTTCCCGTTTGTCCGCATCCAGTTTGTATTTGCTGTGGACTCGGTCGGTTCTTCGCAGCAGTAGTTTGGAGTATGTGTGTGTGCCTAATGTAATACGGAAGCAATTTTCTCTTGTCGACTTTTCCATCATTATATTCGAAGGGTTTTTGTTGAAGTTTACATTAGTTGGAGACCAGCACGAGGTTGTGCTGCGCGTTCATCTCAAATTTTTCTCATGACACTCACAACTGGCTTTTACCACCCACTACACGGACCGAGTGTGAGGCAGTTCCCAATTCCATTTTTAGGAAAGTGAAATGGTTTACGTTCTCTTCAGCTTTTGACTGGGGGAATGGTGATTGTTAAAAATCTGCAGAGGATTTCGTCGTGTCGTCCGTAATGGAATTTTTCCAATGTAGTAAACGCCAGACGGGATTCAAAACTAGTTGGGGTTGTGTAAGCACAACCTATCTGCAGCTTTTGGCTATCTCCTTCCCCTTTACAAAAAATGGTACACATTTTTACATACACACACACATACTCATGATGTATGTAAGTAGAGATAATATTTAAAGTACTTGCAAGGTACGCCGTTGTCAGGTTTGTATGGATATCCATTTGTAAATATGAGTACAGGTCCACCGATACATCGATACAGTAAATATTTGTATAGAAAAATGAACCTTCAAGTAAACTTGACAAATATTGGAACTTCAAACATGCTTGAGACATGCATGAAACTGCTACATAAAGATCAATTTATGTAGCGGTGGGAGGATATCCACCTGTCTGAGATTTGCAAAGTTTTACATTGAAGACAAATATACACTCATCGTGAGATTGACCGAAGGAGACTGACTTATCAAACGATAGTAAATAATTGACCCAAACTTCGTTCTTCAAAGTACCACAGTAATTTCACTTTATCTCAATTTAACCTTGTCGTTTCATGTTCCTTACGGGTAGAATGACTAATCACATGACAAATTAAATTGCTGGAACGACATACAACACACCAACCCTGCAATAGTTTTGCGTTATCTAATCAACAGCCCTCCTTCCTCAGGTTACTGCTATTACGTGCATATAGCTAACAACTGTAACGTAGTACATACCTATATGAGACTTTCACAACAACAAAACGAGGTTCAACCATAAAGGTTTCCATTATCATGCATTCGACCGACATGTTCGCTTTCCCTTAGCTCTATTCTCACGGTGTATGCCGTGCAACCTCTAGACCGTAATAGCTGTCTTCTATCTAATGAAATAAAAAATTACCGAACATTCATCTGCTTTTCTGGATATAATGTTCTTTCCAAGAACACCAATATACGACACTGTTAGAAGCTGACCCATTTTTTGTCTGCCAAAAAAGAACTAAAAAGGGTACAGCTAGATTTTAAGTTGACTGCACCAAATCTCAAGTGACACTTTTATCTGTCTCCTTTTCAAATGATACGGCCGGACTAGACCACTTAATTAGAAAGCATTGAAGTAGTACGGCGAAGGAATATTTCTTCATTCCTGTGTATTTCCTAACATGGTTAGGCGTATGAAGGTTGATGTTTTCTTCAATTCACGGTGGAGATTAAAGTCAA
The DNA here is from genome assembly GCA_027743745.1 of Alloscopus bannaensis. NCBI lineage: Eukaryota > Metazoa > Arthropoda > Collembola > Entomobryomorpha > Entomobryidae > Alloscopus > Alloscopus bannaensis. Next base: position 877 of record JAHZMW010003404.1, on the reverse strand, counting down.
CGAACAACGTACTTTTTACATCTCTCTCGTCAGATTAAGGGAAATGCTGAAGGCATTTAAATTGAGAATAATAGTTAGAACCCAGAGCTAAACGCAAGAGAAAACTTGCCTCATTATGGTAAAACGAAGAAAGTAAAAAATCGTCGTGCTTAGAAAGTGGAAAATGTTCAATTTATTTCAGTTAAAGATGCTTCATATGCGTGGCCGTATAACACGTTCAACGGTGCCCCATAGTTTTCTTTGAATCGTTTTCCTTTCACTACCCGTGAAAAACAGGCGCAGAAAGCTCATTAAGGCACATTTACAGTTTAGTACACAATTCGATTTTCGATGCGGTGATTATCATCTAATGAAATAATTGGTAAAAGACTTTTCATTATCATTTCCGTCAGGCTGGGAGAAATTCTCGTCAGTAGAGAAAGAACATTGTATTTAAATGATTGGAACTCGAATATAATGAAACATAATATCGTTCATGAAAGGAGATAAAGGAAAGACAGTGTAAACGCAGCAAGTTTCTTCGCTTTTACGAAATGAATACTGGTTTTTTAAAAGATTTTATGATTTCAGACTGTTAGTGTAAACTGTAATTAGATTTTTATCAGAAAAACTTTGCAACCTATTTTGCAAATGTCTTATCTTCAACACGTATCTCCACAAATCTAAAATTAAAATTAAAAGTAAAATGTTTCTACTTCGAACAACGGAAACAACAGCCAAAGATTTCTGATATTTTAAAGATTTTTAAAGAAGCTGTGGGGTAGGACTTTTTGGCTAAATAATAAGCTTTGTTTTTGTTATTAGTGGTAAGATTGACGATATTGGAGGAAAACATTTTAATTTATTGTCGAGCTTTCGGCTTCAAACAGTAGCCTTC
>JAHZMW010003403.1:0-11694 GCA_027743745.1 Alloscopus bannaensis | reverse complement strand
CTTTCTTCGTCGACGGGAGGGACAACTTTTCTTCGCGAGCTGACTTGGGGCAAGACTCCTTCGCATCTTCACACACTGCTTTCTTGGAGGACACAAAAGTTCACTTGATGCCGACTTCACTTACCCGTCATGTCACAGGTGACAGGTCACTGACAATTGTCACTGTTTAAAATTTGTACACATACACAACCGTTGTTGTTGTTGTCGTCTCCACGAAGAGCCTTGTTCGCGGGGCTCTGTTCAACTTTTTGGCCCCACACGAGATTCACGCGGCATTCCGTCTCTCTCCTGCACACACAAAACACACGTCTCTCCACTCACCATCATATCAAGGGTTACACACTTTTTTATGAGAGGAGTTTTGTGTGAGAGACTGATGAGACCACCAGCAGCAGCAACAAGCATCTCACACAAATCCTTTTGTTGAATACACTCACTCTAAAGCGAAGTGGTAACCGGTTTTTTTGTTTTCAGTGGAGTTCTCTCTCACGTAAATCAACGTTTTATATTTTTTTTGCGAATTTTGTTGTCGAAGTTGAAGTTAAAATGTGAGCTTTTCAGTTAGTTCGCGATTGTGTGTGTGCGGGTACGCGTGCACTTAACTCGAATGGATAAAGGTTTTTACTCTTCGTTTCTCAAACTTTAAGAAAAAGGTGATTAGTCATTGTCAGGTTGATTACGATAGTTGAGCATTATAATAATTGTTAAATTTATTTGTTCGGGAGGATTCCTCCGTGATTGTGCGACGATTGAGTAGTGCATAGTTCGAGATTACTACAGCGCAGCGTCAGTTCTGTCAGCTGACGTGATAAGCCGGGTGTGCGGGGTCACGAAGACGTGGTCAGAGGAGGTCAATTGTAGTGATAAGATGGTGATGAGTATGATAAGCAGAGAAAGGACAAGAAGGGACACCAGTCAGAGTGGTACAATGTTCGGAAGCCCCCACCTCTGTGCGAAGTGGACGTGGATGTTGGTGGTGGTGTTTGCGCTGTTCTCCCATGGTGCGGAGGGTCATGTTAAGCTGAATGTGCCGAGGGTGCGATTGCCATACTTTGATAACCTCAGTGTGAACTTTACGCTTCAAGTGGATACTCCTGGCTGTTACCGATGGTAAGTATAATTTTGAAGTAGGTAGATATAATTACGGAGGAGAGAAGGCTAGGCTGGATGAGCATGTCACATGTGGGATGTCATTTTGAGCAGTGTATAGGTTGTAGGTGGGATTACTAATTGTAATTACCGTCATCTTAGCCGGTATTTTTATGGTTATCGGAAGTTCTGATACGACGAGTTCTTCTGATTCAGAACTTATTTTGCTTACTTAGAGGCATCATGAATCACATTGACAAAGTGGGTAATTGTAGGCAAATTAGACTTTTTCTGAGATTCAGTACTGTGCTTGATGAGAAAGAGATGAGTTTTACATGCTTAGTTTGACGTAAAATCTGTTGTGTTTTTAGTGGATCAGATTGAAACATGCACGGAACGAAAAAGGGTAATAATACGAAAGTCATTGTCCTACAGTTAACTTTTGTGGTTGGTTGTGTCCATCCATAGTCGATGCAGAAGACATATTATGGGTGAGATGAGGTGCAGGCATTTCTGCAGGTCTCTGCTAGGTCCCTGATCATAGTAGAGAGTTTTTGATTCATAGGGATAAGGAGAATGCAAATTGGCACTGGTGGTAGATGTATGGCCTGTGGGATAACAGGACTTTTCAGCACTACAGCAAGAGTATCTGTATACTGCAGGACATCAGGGATGGAATTCTCATTTTTACACAGAAATATGTATTTCCCGTTTTCCTTGTTCACTGACACCTTTGCTTTGGTTGGGTTCTGGCAAAAGTCTCGCGAAAGCGAAACCACGAACTATGTCCGAATAGCAAGTCATGTAAGAGTCGCAAATCTTGGGTTTAGTGTTTAGGGCTTGGTTTGATCATACCCCGAGGTTCATATTCAGGAAAACCGGTTTTTGGTACAATTCTTGTGGTTGTTTTCTACATGACCAGTCTTTGTGATGAGCGAGAATGAAATGGATAGAACTGATTGTGAGAAGGGAAGGTGATTTGAGTCACTTCATATATAGCGTTTTCAATTTTTAATTTAGAGAATGTATTACATTCATGCCTATAGATTACTTTGTTCTTAAACCCTTCTATATTGTCAACGATTATGATTGTATGATGATGCTACGTCGTAAAGTCATAAGTTCATCTAAATCTAACGTTAGTTAGAGGCAAATGATTACAAAACAATCCAGAGAATTTCACGAATGCAAAACAAATGTAAAGTATCGCAAAGTTAAACCGCTGATTCAGCCAGTGACATACTTATGTTTACGCACGTGTCAAATAGGTCAGTCTCCAGACCGGACATCGTGACAATCACCACCGAAGGACTGAGCTCAGAAAATGAGGAGGAAAGCCTGACCGAGTACAATGGAAGCCCATGCTCAGACAAAGCTGTGATCAGCACCGTTTCCCGAGCTTCGCCGTGCTGCCCAGCAACTGCAATTGTCTACGCTGAGGATGCTGTTACAAAGGAGACTGTCCGCTGCGATGTCATCATCGACAAGATCACTTCCATCTACATCCGAACCACAACGAAGGAGCTTCACCTGGAAGAAGCCCCCTCCAAGTTTCACATTCAAGCGTACGGCAGCAAAGACAACGAGTTCAGCACTTTGGATGGGATCCCATTTATCTGGGCCCTTGAATCTTACAAAGAAACAAGCACAATGATTGACCCACAGAGCATAATGCGTTTCATGCCGTTTTCCGAGTCCCCGTACAAAGCTCCCCCTGGAGTAGCAGCGCTGGAAGCGAAACGACAGCAAGGGGACAATGTGCTAGTCGAAGGAATCAAGACGGGATCTGCCGTCGTTGTGGCTCGAATCAACGACCCCCTGTACAGGTCTATTGATGCTCGGGTTCGGATCGTTGTCGTCGCCAATTTGATTCTGGAGCCGAACGAAGCGTTTGTCGTGCCAGGAACTTTGATCCCGCTGAAGCTCATCCAGATCAAGCACGGACAAAAGGTTGAAATCAAACTGCCCTCGAGCGTGTACGAATTTGAGGTGGAGAATGCTACTGTAGTGGACTACAACAATGAGCTGTCGGAAATTACGGCCTTGGCTTACGGAGAGACGAAGATCATGGCGAGGGACAAGAACTGCGCGGATGGTCTGGAGGATGAGCAGCCAGAATCTTTAACGTCTCGGATTTATGTGCGCGAGCCAAAGTTTTTGTCACTCCACGTCCTACCACATCGTAACTGGGCACTGGTCATTAATCAACCGTATGAGATCCAGGTGGAAATTTACGACGCTGAGAATCAGAGAATCTTGGTTGGAGAGGTAATGCATATGAGTAGTAATATTACAAGATTAATATAATATTTATAATTTTGGTTTCACCGTGAGGATAATTAAACATTGCGTTTGGTTTGTATTTCAGAATGTATTTGTGGAAACGATTTTTGACCCAGCGTTCTTTCGCGTGGACTACAGTTCTCCGAACGGAACTTATCATTACGGAGTTCCCATCAAGAAAGGCTCGTCATTTGTTAAAGCAATTCTCAAGAAAATAACGCTCGCAAACGGAGAAGTTGTCGAACCTAAGGGCCAGCCGCGCGTCAAGGCTGAAATGGAGATTTTCCAGAGCATAGCCATCAATCCGAAGGAAACCATTCTACCGTGGGACCCAACGATTCAGCCAAAGTACGAGTTGCGCTGGAACCCCTCTGGAGGAAGTGGAAGCTTTGTGTGGAGCTCGACAAATACTTCCGTTGTCACCGTCAGTCAAAGCGGAACAGGCAAAACGGCTTGGTTCGGCTCTGTCAATGTGACAGCTGCCGCCTCGGCCAATTCCAACATCAAGGGACATGCTCGTGTCCATATTTTGCCACCCACGGGAATGGAAATTATTCCCCACATTGTAGAAGCTGAAGTAGGAACTGCAATCCAAGTCCCACTCGCCTTTTATACAGTGAGACCCAATGATCCGAACAAAACCAGAGTGTCGTACTCGAGCTGTGGGAAGCTTCCGTTCAACGTTGAAGTTTTGGATTCAAATTTTGAGTATGATGCGGCCACTCATTATCCACATCTGAAACCTGCATGTGTGGTGTTACCAATCATTGGCAAAACTTTGGGATCGTCACTTGTAAACGTCAAGTATTCAGTGGACAAGTTGTCTTTTGAAGATTCCGTGACAGTGTCTACATTTAAGCCCTTGGAGGTAAAAACATATTTGCAGTGGCATATTTTCAAAACAGACTATGTTAACTCGGCCATTATCAAAGGATATCAATGTTTTTTTTAGGTTTTGGAACCAACCTGTCGTGTGACAGTTTTAGCCGTGGGTTCCTCCCGACAAGTGGCTTTTCATGGAGGCCCTCGACCGTTATTGGAGAAGCACGCTGGATTTGTGAAGAAGCTCAGTATTGTGAACGAAACAGTGGCACTGCAAAGGGAAATTAAATTGGACGAAGGAGCAAAGGATGATTTGTACGTGTACGAAGTGACTTGCAGAGAAATTGGCACAACAGACGCTGCATTTAGCATTGGCAACACAAAGTCGTCCGCCACGGAGGTAGGCAATCGAACCATAGTAGCTTTGCTAACAAATTAAATTTTATGCTCGTAACTGTTTAGAAGCCATTGTAAGCGTGTAATTTTACGTTTCAGAATGCAGTCGTTCGTGTTGCTGTTGTTGAAGTGATTTGTGCAGAACCCACCACGATGTATTTCAAAGTTGAAACACCGTTAAAGTCCAAGTGTCCCAATGACGCGTCCGCAGCCCAAGTCGTCAGAGTGTCTGTGCCTAACTACGAGAACACTCTGGTTTCCGTTATCGTGAAAGATGGGAATGGAAAAAAGTTTGACAACATTTCCAGCCTCCAGATTGAATGGGCTGGCCAACCAGACTTGGTCAGCTTCAGCAATCCAAAATTCGTGACGACACAAGCCATTCGTCACGATTTAGGGTACATTGTGCCAGGCAAGAGTAAGTCTGATTTGACTTCCGTCATTATTAAATGAAGTGCTGAGGTTTATCTCTTATATCTATCTTATAGATAATAAATAATCCGTTTCATTCCTTGTGTTTAGGCTACCAAACAATCATCCCTAGTGACAAATCTGGAAATGTAGAAGTCTCAGCAGAAGTCAAAGGATACAGAGAGGAGAATCTTCACAGCTACTCCATTCGTGCTCGAAAATTGTCACCGCAGTACGAGGACGAGAATGAGCTACATCACTCGATGGACCTGCAACTTGTTGCTGATGTGACTGTTCAACCGGACACTGTCAACGTTTTCAATCATCCTTCAGCCAAGGTACGAAACAACCTTTTCCTGATCGTTAGCAAATTTAGTTTTCTACGCTATCTAAAGTCTGTAGCTGATCAAAGCGCAGAGACGTGGCGTGGTAAGTTAAGGAGAGTTCTGTGAGCGACAGACTTGGTTGAGGTTGGTAAAAGATTTTGGGAATAAACACGCAAATGGATCGTTTTGCATGTCGTAGGAGGAGGCCAGTTCAACTGCATCCGTGTCATAGTGTCTCTGCTCTCTGTTTGACGCACTTAGAGCAACTTGATTGACCGACTTCGTTTCTTATTTCCCTCTGATATTTTCATACTATTAACTATGTTTTAAGACGGCTTTAAATGAGTGGAGTTATGAGCTATTCATACTGTTTATTTCATCGAGATTTGTATGACTGATTATCAAGGTTGGGTATCTGTACTCTAGTTATAGCAGCTTTAGATTAAAAGTTGAGACATTTACATCCTCGCATTCATGCATAATATTCACTGATTCACTACATGATGCGCGTTGCATAAATTATGCAAGAATTTAAACTTTTAAAAAATACGGAACTTTTTCATTCTTGATTAATCTCAAATCTTTCCATCGATCGGTCATTACACCTCACAATCCAAAAGGTATTTTTAGTTTATTTTTAAAGTTGGGATATTAATGGGGGTAGGTTTTATGTATACAATACAATATGAACTGCAAAATGGAAGAAAGGGACGCAAGCTAATATTGTATATATTTGTGTCAGGTGCTTTTTTTAGGTTAAATTTTTGGCCGGGTATGGTTCGATTTGTAATCAGTTTTCTTTGTGCAGGCCACAATTCGAATTCAAGATGGCTCTGGCCACTTTGAAGTGGATACTGGGAAGAGTTCCGTTGTGGAAGTGGTGTACCACGAGTCCAACAAAACCCTGGAAATTCAACCGGTTGCTCAAGGAAGTGCAAAGATAAAAGTACGCGATCTTTGTATCTCTTCAAAGAAGGAGGCCGAAGTTGTGGTGGACGTCAACGGAGTGGGCTACATCAAGGTCGAAGTCGACGAGGAGATTCAGCTGGGTCACGAAACAACGATGAAGGTCTCCGTGTTCGACCACGCCAGCAATATGTTGAAGGCAGAAATGTTGCGACTGGTTCGCCTCCAACTTCAAGCTCCCAAGTCAGAAGTGCTTCAAATCCTACAACTTCCAACTGCAGTCTCGGATAATTTTCTTCTGTTCAAAGTCAAGGGCAAAGCACTTGGGGAGGCCACGATTGCATTTTCAGCGGATGGTCATGACGAGGTGATGGGTGTGGGAAGTATCAAATCCATTCCACGCACAATTTCAGTGTTTCCTCCCCTGACTTTGTCACCAAGTATAATGACAATGTTGGTTGGATCTGTGTTTCAAATTTCGGCATACGGTGGACCGCAAACGAATTCACAAGTGCAGTTTGTTGTTGGTAAGATTACTATTGTTATCACTAAAAAGAAATGTGGAGACAGACGCTGAGGAATTAACACTTTTTCGTTGTTGTTTGTTTTACAGATACTTATGACGTCATTCAAGTTACTGGAAGCGGATTGGTTACGGGGAAGGTCGTTGGGAGGACGCGAATTGTTGGTCGCTCGGTACATAGCACAACGGGAAAGGTATTTTCAGAGGATGCTGTTGAAGTGGAGGTTGTAACCTTGAAAGGAGTTCGAATCGTGAGCCCACTCACTCACATCCTCAGCAATGAAAGAATGCCACTGCGTGCTGTAGGGCAAACGGATAATGGAGATATCGACACTTCTATGCTTGTGGGGGGCAGCTCTAATAGCCCGGTTGTAACATTTGAGTGGACTTCCACTAACAAAGAGTCTGGAGAACTTGTTCATCCGTTTCAGGTATGAAATTACTCACAATTACGTACTAATGATTTGTTTCATGAAAGTTGTAATGTACTTAATTCTTCCAGTCTAATGGCTATCAGCCACCCTCAAGGGATCAATCTCAGTTACAATTTCATGCTAAGCGACCGGGAACAACTGCTATTCGTTTGGTGGCTACACATAATAAGAAAAAGTTTACCGCAGAAGTTGATGTGTCGGTAAGTCCTTTCACGATACGATACATTAATAAAAAAGACATTGTGAATTGACTGACTGATGAATTGTAATAAATTGTGGTTTATTGAAGGTGGTTGACCAAATGGTGTTCCTCAACTATCCGCAAACAACTGCCTCCATTCTAATGACGCCTAACTCTGAAATTAACTTGAAGACCAACAAGGATTCTGACGCTCTCGTGACGTACACGGTGCAGTGCCCGAAGGATACCAGAATACCGGACAAGGAAAGAGCAATTGTGTCCGTCGACGGAAATGGCATTCTTCGCTCGAATGATCTCATAGGCCAAGCTGTGGTTCTTGTCACGGCCGTGGAAAACTTTGGGCTTGTTCAGTCTAGGACTGTGATTGCTGAGGTAAAATTCACCATACTTGTCTAAAAACGAATTGATAATTTAGCCAGAAGTAAACCAAGATGGTCAATTTCAATATTCTAGGTGAAGCGCATCAGTTACGTGATGCTCACTCCTCATCTTTCCGCAAACCTTCGAACCAAGCTTCTTACAATTCCGAGAGGTCTTCCTATCATACTCACTTCGACTTATCATGACAACACGGGTCGAGTTTTTGACTCAGTGAATAGTGTGACGAAAGCGCGTCCAAGTCGCATTGACACAATTCAGATTGAAGGTGAAGCCACGAACCATACGTACAAGGTGTCTACACTGACTGAAGACCGTGTCTCAATTAGGGTTCATGACGAAACCAATCCAAATCTGGTAGACTACTTGAGTTTGTCGATTGGAGAAGCTGTGGAGCCTAACCTGGTAAGAAAAGAATTTACACACAACGACACAGCTTCTACTTAAGCAATTCTGGATCGAAAAAGATATATTTCATAATTGTAATATGTTGTGCAGGCTATGAATTCCCTAAATGTTGGTGACGTCGTCTGTTTCTCTTGCGGTTTGAGTCCTGAGAATTCCAAGGCAGTCGGTGGAAGGTGGAGCTCGAGCTCTCCAAAGTCCGTCAAAGTCGATGCAATCACTGGTGTTGCCGTTGCCCTTGCACCTGGAAACGCAATTGTCACATACTCTTTGGATAACATCGCTTTGCAAACTCAGAACATATTTATTCATGGCGCCACAAAGGTAAGAAATCGAACTGACCTATTGTACTTGTACTCATTCGTATAATCCAGTTAAAAACTGTCGTTGAGTTCTATAATTATCTTGTCTTGTTTTTAGATTGTATTTCTGAAGACAATCGTCCCTGATTCAGTTACAAATAATAGCACGGATGAGAAGAGATACGACTTCCCCGTCATGATTGACGATCAATCTGGAAGCATTTACGGAACCAACTGTACTGAGAATTCGCTTTCTGAGAGCTTAAGCGCGCCGTTCATTTGCGACCTGGCGTTTGACAACGGAGATGTTACTGCCGTTAAAATATCGGATGTGTTCACCGTGCAACCTGTGTTCATGAGAAGACAAGGTCGCTTTGCTTGCCGGATCACACCTGTGCAGGATCCAAAGTCGCCCTTACTGACGAGCTCTCTCAGCTCGAGGTTGAATCTGGTGGCGAAATTGACTGACGACGCTTTAGACGCCCATCTTCGGACTTCCTCTGCACGTGAGTGGATATTTGAATTTTTAATATTAAGCTACCTTTCATCACAGAATGCTTGATAGAATGTCTTGTAAGTTATTTTGTCACATTTTTTGTAGGATCTGGTTCCCAGGCGGCCCTTGCAACTGTTTCATTTAATCCAGCAGTTTACATCCATACACCGGAATTGGTAATTCAAACAGGTTCCAAGGGAGGAGGCCTAGTGGTGACTGGACTGAAACAAGTTTTAAAGCAGATTACGGTAAGATCGAATGCAAATTAAGATTGATTAATTGTGCTTATTGCTGTTGTCGAAAAGACGAATCAAATATTTTTTCTTATTAAGGTGGTTGCAAGCAACGAAGAGTTTCTAGAAGTTGGCAACGGAAAAATTGAGAGTTCGCACACGTACACCAATCATCTTCTCGAGATGCACGCTGGTGCTGCAGATGATTCGGAAACGGTCAATTACCCCATTAAAATTCGAAACAGATTTTGGCTTTCTGGTATTAATGCAGATGAGCGCTTGACGGTGAAACTTCGTTCAAGGAGTACTGGTCAAACCTTGGAAGTAAGTCTAAGTATTATACACAGCATCATCCATGACCGGTCTTATAAAACCGCTAAGTGAAATATATTTTTGTTACATTCGAATAGATTCCTGTGAAGATCAAGATTGTGTCAATGGTGGGAGCAACTGAAAGAGAAGGAATCTGGGGCTTCATTTTGTACCTATTCAACATGGTCTATGTTGGCATCTTTGTTCCAGCTGCTGTATTCATCGCGTTGATCACCTCGTGTTTATGTAAAAAGCTTACACAGTTACCAAAAGTATTACGCAGGTTTAGTTAATCTCAATACCACGGATTCTCAAACAAGAATGTTTTTGCTTCTTCGATAGTTTATAAACAGTACACGCAGAAGAAGGCTGTGCCGGCTACAGCCAATACCGCCGTCTTTGTTACCAGTCCAGAGTTTCACGGGTCACCTCACAGATATGCTCCGACGCCCCCGAGTTCTTTAAGCTTTACCGGAAGCCCAGGAAGTGGTGACTCGTCTTTTGCTGGAGGAGGAGGTAAGTTAATACATTGTCACGGACAAGATCATTGACGTACTGTATTACATTTACGATAATTCAAGTTTTACGGCGTTTTGTAATTACTTGTCATTTTCAGGCGATCCCCCTCGATTGCGACTTTTTTCTACGCAAGATAGCCCAGGATTTTATGGTAGCCCTGGCTTGAGAAAGTAACCTAATGTGAGTCATTCTTAGGAACTGCTTAGTTATAAGATGCGTCAATGTGAAAGCTCTTGTGTGTTTTTGACACGGACTTAAAATCTTATCTCCTAGAAAGCGAAGCAAAAGACTGTTACCAATACTTTTTAAATGTGTGTACAGAAGTTAAAAGAACGTGCTCCTTGTGAATCTTATCAATAACTGTTGACAGAGTTGATGCGCTGTTGTAAATGAAACAAAGGTTTGACTGTATAAAATACCCGTGAGTAAAATGAAAAAAAAAACTCCAGTAAAATGTACTTCCGTAACTTATGTTTTGTATGAAGAACACACTGAACGTGAACACCGAACAAGTGTTGAGTTTGCTCATTAATAATTAGTTAATGTCAATGTCTTCTTAATACTTACTGCAGTGAACAATTTATGGTTTGTGATATATGTACTTTAATTAAGCGTCAGTTAATATTGTTCACGAACTACATAATTGTTATGACATACGTTATATATAATGAATTTATAATGTCAGTAACGTTGTATAATGTAATTAAGTACTTGTCATTTTTACGGTTTCTTTCTGTTTAGATAGTGTACAATGTCCAGACCAGAGAAATTATACCTTTTGTACTAAATCAAAGGAAGGTGAAATAAAGGAAATAAAAATTGGTTTTGCTCTATTTTCAAGCAGTGCTACTTTTAAACATAAATACAAATGTGATAATTCTTGAGTTCTTTGTTCACAACTTAGATGTTAAAGAGTTATTGCTTTTCTTCCAAGTCCATAAAGCGTATGCATGTATTATTTTGTTTCACGCTGCCCCAAACGTGGCGGGAGCATAGATTTTTGAATTGGCCCACAGATTAGATGCTTTCTCATTCGTTGGCATCTGACGAGTATGTGCGTCCTTTTCGGTGCACTTGTGTTACACAAGAAGTTGTGTACTTGGATTCCTGCAAGTAAATACGTAGCTGAAGCTGTACCCGGGTATGGCGAAGCAGAGATGGGCAAGGTACACCACAATGAAACCACAGCTTGTAAAGACCCTGGGCAAACTTTTGGTGCCAGCTAAGGGGTAAGGTGAGAAAAAAAACCCATGCATTTAGATTCAACCAATACACGCAGGTGTGGCTCCCTGCACCGGGGCAACCAAATGTAAAAATTTAAAAATGCGCGTTATTTAATAATAAATATTTTAAATTTCGTAAATTCAAATTTGTACAGCTATTTAAATTTTAGTAAAGGGTCGTCGCGTACACGTAATTATAGAGGTGGGGGTCAATGATGTTCATGATAAATCACGACTGGAGCTCAAAGGGCCGGGCGAGTTTTGGGGCAATGTGTAACAAAACTTACTCCTCATGACCTGGTGGTCCTTAATATGAGTGTCAACCCTGGAGGTCACCTCCAACCAGAGGGCGCCTCACTTCAAAATATTAAGTTCGAGTTTCTGGGTTGGGGGCCAGTTCAAGCAATGGGCTGGAGCTCAAAGGGCCGGGCGAG
>JAHZMW010003402.1:0-18387 GCA_027743745.1 Alloscopus bannaensis | reverse complement strand
AGGGATGACCAAAAGTTTTTTTTTAAATTGTCACATATTTCGAGTGATAGCTTTAGAAAAAGCTACTGATTTACTGACTCCGAATATGCCAATATTTTTTTAATTCGACCAACACAGGCTAAAACAGCATGACTTTTAAACGGTTTGACCTTTTTTATCTGATTTCGATAGCTTTTTCAAATGGCTTCACCTAGACTCAGGTCATTCAAGCCACATAGGTAACCCGGACGTGGGTAAGGTCAGAGGTCAGAACTTTTTGAAAAATGTTGAATATGTCCAGTGATATATCAAAAAAACTCAGAGACTTTGAATATGTCAACCATTTAGATTTTCGAAACCCACAAACGGCTAAAAATTTAGTTTTATGATTTCACACCCGGTGGTCTTTAATAAATGTCAATTACTATTAATGGCATTAAATTAATTGGCAATTAATTATTTGATGCCTTCCGTGGTTAATTTAATGGTTAATTGAATTAAATGATATAAAACCTATTAATGGTTAATGCTTAATGGCATTAACAATTTTGCCCAATTACGAAACCCTGTATACGACATTTCAAAGTGCTGCTCGCAAGTGTTGTATTGACATTTCAAGCTAAACATGAACTCTCTGCTGTGTCGAAATAATGGTCCCTGTCAGATGTCGCATTTCGGTGTGGGTGAAACGAAGTGCATTTTTTTTATCAAACCATTCGTCTTTTACAGTTTTTAAAACTCGGTCGAAAGAGATGAAAACGTAGTAACATAATTACTTTCGTAGTAGGAATCTACAAAAGCTCATGTTAATTGAAGTCCCGAGATGCTTCGTGAAGCAAAATACAGAATGCCTAACCAATTAATATTAAATCAAACAAAGGATCGAGGTGGCCAAAGGAATTTTATGATCACATTATAATATCATGTGCACAAAGTTAAACTTGCCAAGATTTGGAATTTATGGAGATTTTGAAGTTTAACAGGGGCAATAAAAATAAAAGATCTGAAACGTAAATTTACTTAAATCTTATTTAAAAATAAATCACGGTACGAAAGCGTATTGATATTTTATACGAAGGCGTTTTTTAAAGTAATGTCACTTTTTTGACAGTCAATATCTCGTATACAAATCAATTATTTTTTGAAACAAGTACATGATTAGATGCAAATCATGCAATTCTTGTTGTATGTCAAGCATACCATACTGCACTTCCGTCCGCGACAAAGAAACGAAATAGTGTACGTCATCGATATCTCGGTCAATACTACAAAAAAAATCGTGTTGTTCCCGTTCAAAAAGTATCCCATTCGCAGGGAGCCACAGCAAACGGTAGGAATAGAGTTCCCAACACTCCGAACAATACAAAGGTAGCCTGAACGGTTTGAAAGTGGTAGCCCACTTCTGGAAACCAGGCCACTTCCAGAACCACCGGAATCAGCGACATGTGAAGATGGTTGACTGTGCACTTCATTGGGGAGGGTGTTTAAATTGTTTAAAAAATAGTTGATAATATCCGGGCAAGTGCAACATACGTCAACTATTCTATCGCTGGCTCCTCATTATTCCGTAGCAACAGGATTCTTTACCTGATCACGATAAATTAGAAAAAAATGTGCAAGTTGTTTGGACGAATCTCGCTATTTTTTCCTATTCGATTTTTTCTTGGGCAAATAGTGACAAAGTGAAAGCTAAAACCAAAACCAGGTGATGGAAACAACAGGCGGTCATAATGATGTCTGGCGAGCGGCGAGAAAAAAGAGCCCCGACGAACTTTACCACATGTGCCACAAGTAAATTAGAGGCAAGGGTGATTATGATGACAAGGAAGACTAGTGTCGTTAAAACCTGTAGAAATAGCAATAAACCAAACAAATGACATTACTTTTTTTAAAAACCTACGGAATTAAAGCATATTTAAAACCATAAAAAACTTATTTTTTTATGATCATCATGTTCAGGAGATCCGCTTACTAATCCACTAAACTAACTACTATACAAGACAAAGGCCACCAAAAAAGAGTAAGTATATTAAGTAAGTTTAAAACTCAAAATATCGGCACTAGATATTGATTTGATTAAGTAAACAAAGAACGGAGATGATTTGATAAATCTTTATTCCTTTTTGAACTATCATAACTCGGACGGATATTCACGAATAAATGTAAACTAGTGTATATTCAAAAGCGCAAACTTCTGAAATTTTTCACTAGTAATAATAGTGCGAGTAAATCTTTTTGTTGGCCGACTCGTCAATGCGACATTTACGAGATTCAGAATGGCCGTGTCTGGTGGATTTAGGATGGAAGGCGGCGCTCAAAGCTTAGCTAGAGGTGCTCGGCACAGCTACAATAGAAGTGCTCGGAACCGCTGCAGTAAAAATGCTCCGATCTGATGCAATAGAAGTGCTCTGGACCGCTGCAGTAGAAACGCTCGGTACTACGGTGGTGGAGGTGCTCCTACGGGGTGTGTTTGAACTGTCAGTGCTTACCCAGCTTACTAGCGCAAATTTTACGCTGGGAATTTCGGACTTTTGCATTCCAAGGACCTTAGGACGCAGCAACGGGTCCGTCGAAACCGGGATGGTAATATCAGGAGGTCGATTGAAGGTGAATCCTGGCATCAGTGGCTCAAACACGGATATAACTGATTGCTGGGACGATCGCGGTGGTGCGTAGGATGGTGCTGGGACCACCGTCAGCGTGTAATGGCCCAGATCTGCTGTGTTAAGTCAAAAGACATACGGCGTGTGACATACAGCCATTTGACATGACTTTTATGTCGTACGGGGACTATTGACATATTTGCATTTTGACATTCATCATTTTTTTATACTTTTTGATTATCATTTTCGGTTTTATTTGACCTTGGTGTGGAAACACATGAGTAGTTAAGAATCGAATCGTGCACCAATAGGAAGGGACTAAATTTCGTGGAGGGCCAAATGGCGGCGCAGGAGCGTGAAATAAAAATCTTTCGCAAACTCCTTTACACAACTGAGCGCACAATCAAAGGACGAGCTTTGTTTAGGCTGTGCATGATAGTTTAGATGCTTTTTTAAATCCATAATCTTCATGATAATTGGGATGCTTTTTTCATCTATAATCTACATTATAATTCGAATGCTTTTTTATCCATAAGCTTCATGATGAAAGGATGCAATATTGTAGCTTTTTATTGTAACGATTCACTACAGGGCGTGAAATCTTCTGATTTAAAAACAAAATTATAAATGAATTTCGGTGACAAATTTTACAATCACTTCAACTTGGTATAACCACAAGTAATGCAGACTTTATGGACCTTGTGAGAACATGGGTGCTGTGAACGCTTTAATATATAAAAAAGTCACCGGAATTTCAAGAAGATATTCTGTATATTGCTGGGAGAGCTATTTCCACTTTCTCCCTGAGTTAGCTTTTCTCCGATTTCAGACCTAATCATCAGAAACAATTTACTTTCATTTACAATGATGTTTTCAGAAATTCAACTTACAACAGTTTGTACATAAAATCTTCCTTCTTTGCAGGGTTCGGCATAATGTTAGTGTCATTTCAAATTGACAAATGACATGACATATTGCTCATGACATATGCCGATCCCCACTTATTTAACTTACTTTGTGACGTCCGCTAGTTGAGCACGAAGTTCGTCACACGCCGATCGTTCTTGGTCCAATAATAATTGAAATGCGTTTGTATCTGCGGCACGAGCTTCCGCGATTGCGAGCGCTTTATCCTGCAATTTTGAAACCTGTTCTTCAGTTTCACGACGCTTTTGGAATCCTAAAGCAATGCATTCAAATCTACGATGTAGATTGGTTCGGTCCAATAACAATTTCTTGATGATTTTATCTTTTTGCTTTAATAGAGGGCCGAAATATGTCTTCATAAGGTCATTTTTAACATCTTCGGTGCGATCTTTCATGAGCTGAAAATTTTCCCTTTTTAAGCGCCGTATTGTGGCTTCTTGTGCCACAAGCTCTTGTTTTGCGTCCGCCCTTCCATATTCCGAAAGCCTTAGCTCGGCTTCAGGCTGCTCAACCGATTTAACTCCTGCTGCCATTGTGGGGATGAAAATTTCTATGACAAAACATAACGCAACCAAGCAACGAAATAAATAACTGGAAAGTCCATTGAAAATCAAGACGTCCTCATTTGGTCTTTTGAATTTTTAAAGTATCAAAATTTTACCCTTAAACGAAAACGGACCAGAAACTTATCAAACCAAGTTAACTTCAGGCTGCAATTCTTTTGTCAAATCTAAAACTACAATAAAAACACATTTTGACATTAGCATTGTTAGGTACTTACTTAATCCGCGTACTTGGCCTGTGACTTTAGCTACAGTCACAGTAGCAAAATGAGTACTCTAGCGGTTGTTGTTAGAATTTGGTTTGTACGGTAGTCAGCTTTTGCTCTGCCCGAAATGATCTATGACCTATGGTTGCATGTACTTTAGAAGCTATTTCTTTAGTTTGGCATGTTTCGTTAAGCATTCTTTTGTGTGCTAAATTGCCCCAAACTGCTACAATCCAAGTCAAAAGCTAGCTAGGCCTGCCCAGCCTGTTTTAATCAGCTGACAGCGATAAAATACTGTATATAGCCTATCACCTGATACTCTCGACTATTTTACTTACAAGGTGGCTTCATAAACACCGCAATTTAGTTGTATTTTCCACAACACCAACGCTAAACTAATGACACCGTTTGTTTATAACTATTTCAATACTAGTCATGTGACCACAGATCATGCTAAACAGGTTTCACATGTTTGGAAAATCAGTTGATAGAGATTTTACCAAATAACTTTGGAAGAATTAGATACAGGAGTGTCGATGCTTAATCCTGGTGCACTTCCTGGTAGTCTTTTCTACTTAACAATCTCGTGATGGCTGAGTTTCACCAATAAATTATAGTGGAATCAAGCTATTACCATCCGAAAAATGGTTGTATTTATGAAACATGCTGTAAGTATTGTACTGTCGAGGGTGGTCGCAAGCAAAAAATTTGTAAAAATCATTGACCCGGATAAAACAATAATTCCAGAAAGGTCAAAGACTTTTCAAATCGCCTTCGTATGTACATGCAAAATAAACGACATATCATAGTGTCGCTTTGCAGGGTCGAGCACGTCTAGTTAAGCACATTTATTGCAATAGTAGTATCAGATGTATTTAATGGTGTTAAAAATAGGTTGTACCATGAATGGCTAATTGTTTAAGTCATTACAATTTGCTTTTTCGAACCATGAAAGTTGCTTTTTGTTCTCATTTCACGTTTTTGGTATATACAAGCTTAATTTTAAAACAATAGATTGAAAATGACACAAATTTCATCTCTTGGTCTTACAAGCAAACCTTTTTGGGAGGTGGTGATGAAATTGGAATCCAATCACACATTTTACTAATATTGCATAGTAGTTTAAAAAACACCAATCAAAATTTACTAAATCCTTAACACATCCGAAAAATTAATAATAAACTTTTTCCTCCCGCGCTGGGCGCGTGAGTAGCCAGTGTATGCCGAGCATGCATTAAAGCAAGGCGCTTTTATGAAAACATTGAAAATACAAGTTAGTTTTCTAGTTCCTAGTTTTCGTTTGGCAAAATATAATTGGCGTATTTTCTTACTTATTAGTGACTACAATAAAACCTACAATCAGTTTTGAATTTTCTCACCACCTGCCCAAAGGGTTTGCTTGTTAGTTTTGAAGTGTATCAACCAATTATACATTTTATGAAAATTCTTTCCCACGTCGGGACCGGTGATTTTTGTATGTCAAACTCGACATTTTTAATACATCATTTGGCGGTGCTCATTTTTAAATTCCAAAATTTGCTTGGAAAAGTTGCTTTTTAAACGGAAATAGTTGCTCGGATGCACTTATTCGCAAAAGTTGCTTTTTGATTTTGTTTTCTAAAAAAAGTAGCGTGAGATTTTTTCACTATCTGGTGTAGTCTTTGGTCTAGTTTAAATCTAACATACAACCATGCATTTAAGACATACTGTTGTTTTTATGCTTTTGGTGTTTTTGGACTGTCCTAGTGGTCAGTGTCAGTACAGCTAATTCCTCTCTCATTTTTTCTCAACTATTAACTTTTGGCGACATTCCTTGTTTGCTGATCAGTAGAAAATTTGCCTTTTGCTTTATTGAATTCTTTTACATAATATATCGTCCTTTATCAATCAATTACGTCATTTTTTATTACTATATAAGAATTATTTTCATATTGGACCAGTGTTAGTGTTTTCGTTGTCTGCAATTTAATGATGATACGAAGGGTCATCCCCATTAGCAGCTATTAGTTTTCGTGTATCCACAACTTCCAAAGAATTCTACGACGTGTGTAAACGATGCAAATGTACGATTTCCGACTACATGAATGACGCAGTTTGCATGCTACTATTTTGTTTATTTTTTTCAAGCTTTGAATGTGTGAAGGACCGCAGGTTCAAGGGCAATGTTCAGTTGCTCTTTGGCAGGAATGTTAAATTTTCCACCCAGTCCTTTTCAAAAGTGGAAAAATAGGAAAGTGGGAATAAACGGGAAAAATCAAACGCTGCATGATATTTCCATACGTAAAACACGGTGTGGCTTTAAGATGTAACAAACTCGTTATTTATGTTACTTCTGAAATATTGAAAAAGTGTTGCTTTTTAAGCAAAACGCTGTAATTCTAACCAGCTTTTGATTAATTGAAGCTTTTTGTATAAAATAATTATATTATTTTTGTCATTTTGATTTTTTTCACTTTCCCGTTTTTCCCAGTTTGAGATTGATTTTCCGATGACACTTATTTTATGGAAAAAATGGGAAAACTGGAAACCTATTTTTCCCATTAACATGTCTGCTTTCTGGTACATTCACTGTACCGCACACATTTCCATGCTTTCGCTGTACGCCTTAAAAAAAATTTCCACGAGTTGAGTAATCAAAACACTTCATCCAGACCGCTTGAGGGAAGAGTAGGCAGGAGGGTTTCTTTGTGCTTTTTATGAACTGAAAATGATATATTCTGCGTATGAATTCATTGTATAGTTCCATAGATTCTTTCAATGATCCGATATCAAATACCGAGTAAATACGAAAATGATCTACTTTGAGAAGAGTCATCTTCAAAGGGAGCTCGTCAATGGTTGAATAGTACATTTCCTTCGAAACATGATAAGTATGAGTGTAAGGTATGCACATAGTAATATACGTGAAATTTCATTGAATTTTTTAAATATATAAAAGTGGAGTCAATGAAACTTCTAACAGCCATCAACATCATGAATAATAATATAGCTTGAGGACAGTAAAAGTGCGTTGCTCCCTCACTCATTAAGGATAACGCCTTGTGGCTGAATAAATATTTTCTTCATTTCAGTTAGGACTCCTCGGTTCAGAAAGAAATAAGATATTTTTAGCACACAAGGCAAACGATCATTTTCCACTCGGGATTTACAACTACAAACAATTGTCAATCAAGCTGAATTATAAGCACAATCATGAAAAGTTTATTGTAAATTATTGATAGTAATCACAACGCCAATAATCTGCAATAATTTTCTTTAATGTACGACATCTGTAGATTACACATCATTGCACCAGTAACACACAGCTTTCACGAGGACAGTGTAACGGTAGATTTGGGAGTAAGATTTCCAGCATCTTGGTTTGAAGCAGTATATATTTTAAGTAGGAAATAAATATTATGTGAAAGTACGATGACATGGAAAGAGAAATATATATATATATATATATATATATTATCCTGAGACAAATGAAAAATCGTCAATTTTTTTTGGCATCTTTCACACGTTTAGTATAGCCTCCGAATCACAAAAAGTTTAAAATATTTGACAATTTCCTTTCCGATGAGAAGAACGAGGAGTTACATTGGTAATCGGACTAGAGGGTTTTGACGAAGGGTGAACAGTATCATCTCTAGAATGTAGAAGAGCTTGAGAGTTATTCATGGAATTTAAAATATGCTGAGCCTCTTGAGGGCCCTCGTCTTTTTTGCCAAGAAAGTTAGTTACATCAGAAGATGCCTTTGATTGAGAGGATGTTGATTTACGGAGCTGACTTGTTTCTCGAAAGAGCTTCCTGAGTTTCCACTTTGATTTCGAACGTTTTGTCGCTTCGTGGTCCGCCTCTGCTTGTGGACAATTGAGATTTTGTACTACAAAATCAATATCTTCAGGTTCTGCGTCTTCTGCAACGTTCAAGAAACAAGTGTAATTTATAGTGATCGTCACAAGAATGTACTCGTCGGCACAAGCTAATTTCTGGTGGAAATGACTAATTTGAAGGGTGTCCAGTTTACTTGTAAACTCTTCCACAGGTTTTTCTATCACATCATAGTCTATCCATGTAAGTCCCATGTCAACCTTCTCGGCCAGGTCTTGCCAATTGTTACGGTTTCTTGATGCACCATCATACAGTGGCTGGAGCCATGGGAAAGTTTCAGTCAGAACCTGCAACATTAAGATTGCGCACTTGTAACAACTCGATTTCTTTTATCGGATGCAAGCCGGGAGTTAAGAGACAAAATATTTTCCTCTGTTCAGTTACTTAATTACTTAAACGTCCAAATCAAATTGTTGTGCAGCCATTAATCACAGTAAATATGTACGTGCATATACAAAAGTACCTTGTATAAAGGAAGGCATATTTCATCAATAAAACTCAGTTGCATTTTAGGGAGTTCGTCCTTCTTATCGCGGTCCATCATTGCCTTCAGTAAAAGTAAGGATTGCGTAAGTAATTTTCCTCCATTTAAATAATTTACGGTTATATACACGTCGTTTTACTCACCTGGGGTTGTTGATTAAGTTGCTCCTTTTCCAAATCACCCTGATCGAAAAACTCATCAGCGACCAACTTTGCAATCTTGTGCTGGATTTCCCAAGGTTTCGAAATTGCGGCTACGTCACATGCGGTCATCATCATACCACATAAAACTGGATTGTTTCAAAATTGACAAACACATATATCACAAAATTATTTTCGACGCTTATTTACATAAATCATATATATAACAATGGCATACAAATCCCTTACGATCTTTCCTCTCGTCGCCTTGCCATGAGATTTCCCCATTTTCCACCAACTCGATGAATCGGGCACGCTTTCGGAAATACATGGCGAGATCAGTGGACAGGATGGATTTCTCAACAATTTTCATCACCTTTCTGTAGTCTTCGGCGGAAAGGTCCTGGAATCAAGATATAAAACAGCGATGAACACTAATGTAAAGTCATCTTACAAATATTTACTTACAAAAATCAAGTGCATACAACGGTAGACTAGCTTATACAAACAACCCAATTGGAATCCTTGTGTAACAATGTTTTTCTTGACTTTTCAATTTAAACCCAATTTACATCATGATCGTCCAAAAACTGCTCCATTTTCCCAGTTTTTAGCACCGTAAACATAGTTTGAGCCACGTTGAACGCATGTCTCCAGTTGTGGTATTTGACATTCCTGTAATTCTTCTTCACACTCAACACCCATCGACATAGCACCTAAACACAATCAACAGTAATTTTTCAGAAATTTCGCATTTTTTACATGCATCTAAAACTATTTCACACGAAGCTACGACTATTTGCCCTAATTTCCCCGTTGAGTAGCCAATATAGCTGTTGCAAGGCAGAAGAGAAAGCATGGAGCTCGTGTGTTGCAAGAGAGTCAAAGTCCACCATCTATGAGAAGATGCTTTCACTCACCGCGTATGGTATGTGGAACTGTCGCACTAAATCTAACTCCAGGAACATTCTAATGGTTGCCTTACAGGTGTCGCTATCAGTCATATTGAAATCGTTGAACTCGTAACTGCAACAGAATAAGTCACATTACACATTAATACAACTGATTCCTGTGAAACTGCCAGTACTCTATTTCACCTATAAAGGTTGTAGTGCAAGGTCGAGGGGATTTCATCACGTCGTAGTCTTTCCGTGTCATCTGGAGTTGCAGTGGCATGGTACGATAAACAGTCCAGCGCTACACTTTGTTTCGCCATAAGTTTACCTTGTGAGAAGAAAGAAAAAGAGACTTGAAAATTGAAGCGTGACTCACTGAAGCATACATTTGTCTAACTTCATTTTGAAAGGTCACACTTACAGGCTCCTTCGTAAAGCTGCGTATTGTGAATCCCTAGGCCACAGAATATCGCAAATGCTTCGAAGGTATTCACATCGGTGTGGGTGAAGTGTTGGTTATTACTCTGTACATAAATAAAAGTTACATGAAGCCTTTCCGTGAAGTCCGTTTACAGCATATTATATGAAAAACTATTCCAATTAATTAAACTAATTGAAAGTTAGTCGACGTGCTTTGCGATCTGTGAGCGTTTGCGTTTACCTTGTTAATAAGCTGTGCCACCCCTATAACCTGACGCTGACCATTATAGATAGGCATACAAAGTATACTTTTGGGTACTGCGTTGTACGGTCCCGTTTCCCGGGCACGGACCACTTCCGTTGTTCCCGACAGATCTACGGACTCGCCGTACCATGTCACGGCATCTCCAATGTTTAATATCTGAAATCACACAGAGCAGCATGAAGCAACACAAGGAATCTCAAACCGCATAAATGCAAAATGAAATTTATTTAAAAAAAAAAAATAACTCCAGACTAAAAATCGACTAAAGTGCTAAGAATAGGCGAAAAAATTTACCTCACTATTGGCCGCTACATACTTGGCAATTTGCGTGAGAGGAGAATTTTGGATTTCATTTGTCGATGGTTTCCTCACTTCGCGATCCAAATCATCGGACTTTAGCTCAAATACTAGTTGAAAGTTTATGCTCTGCAATTTCCAACCAAATCAGAGACGTCGTCGTGAGCACTTATTTAAATTAATGTCAAAACGATACTCATGACATAAAAGTTTTTTTTACCTCTTCACTCACAACTTCAGCGGGTGATGAAGCAGTCTTGCTCTGCAAACATGAGACAACGAAATATACAATATTATGTATTTGTGAAATTGTTCAGAGAAAGCTGTAGAAAGTACAAATGGGTACATAATGTTTGATTGATCACACATCGTTAGTTTATTATGTAAATGCGTCGACTCAATATCCTCAAATTTATGGGTATGCATCCAAAATTCATTATAATCGGCTACTTAATGTGCTCTCGATTTTTATACTGATTACAAGACCCGAATACTGAGACCTTAATCAATTAAATTCAAACCTCCGCACTTTCATAAAAACACGGTCAAATATATAAAAATAGACATTATCCAACAACAACCGTGATTGCGGACTATCACGAGACTCCTAAATATTACACATAAATAATTTGGCACAAGTAGTGACACAAGACTTTTTTTTATCGATGTGTCCGCATAGTATTGAAACAAACTAATTTCTCCGCCCATATGGTTATCTCTGTACTGCGTGTGATGGTAATTTTTTAATTAGGACACAAAGCCCTGTTTTTATCAAACATTGCACAAAATCATTCATTTCTGCATCAGCAAATATTAACTTTGTTCCTGCCTTACTGGGATAGCGATCGGTAAAAACGAGCGTCACGGCCATTTCCGCAACATTTCAGCCGGATATCAAACATGCAACTCATGACACACTTTTATAGTCCGACGTAAACCATCAAGTGAACATAATTTTATGTCCACATGGCATCCATAACCACACATGGTATACTCCTTTTGAGTGTACGAGTAACCTTCTGCAACGCACATGACTTCTTTCGCTGGTGGAACAAAGTTGGGAAAAAATTAGCGTTCACAGTGCATAAAATATTGGTTATTTTTTACAGTTTACTCAAATCTCCAAATTACATGAGGAGCACACTCTGGAAATCAGTAAGCATAGGAAGAAATATTTTGGGAGTTGAGCAGACTTCCTTAATATCCAAACTTTCTCTTTTCTCCACCACATTTCTTTGAAACAGAAAAGTTTCCCTTCCCTTCGAAGCAACTTTGTGGAGCCTCTGCATTTCCACATACATTCACACAAACGCAACGAGCAGAGCTAGTGTGGTGTATGATGCAATTAATCAAAGACTGTATGGTATCCTTTGTGCAAACACAACCCGGAGTTGTGAACCAAGAGCATTACTCGCCAAGTCAAAATATATTATGGACAATTCATGAACTTCGCGAGGCTACTGGAGAAAAGTATATTTATATGCTAATGCTCCAGTCCTTCCTGTTTTTTTTTCGTTAGTAAATTCTGAAAACGCAACAATGCCCGTTGTCCGCTATATGGCCAACTACGAATTATAAATGACTCCAATAAAAAAATTGGAATGCAGCTGCTCCTCTCTGGTGAAAATGTGTGTTTGTGTATTCCATCGTGCAAACAAGCGACACAGACACCACCATAACATTCGTTGGTTTTCCATTCGACCTTTTTGTTGGGAAAAGACACTCTGTGTATCTATGAGGGTGAAAGTTGTGAGCAACAAAAAAAAAAGTATTTCGAAGCGATTTTCCCCCATTTTTCTCCTCTCTTACGAAATCAACCAGAAAGACGTAATGCTCCGTACACAGGGCGCGTGTAACTGGAGAAAGCATGTTGGAGTGTAATACTTCACAAAGGAAAAAAAAGATACTGAGAGACAACAAGGGAAGAAGTAATGCTGCAATGTATCAGCAGATGAGGAAAGTGCTTACAACTCGTTGTCCTCCAATAACCAAAGGGAGTCCTCTGATATGGTAAACTTGGGAGGAAATCGAGAGATATACCATTTCTCGGATTGACCTGCGACTACCAGAACCACTATCACCCTTTCACCATTCCCTTTGATTACCAGTGTGCCTTTACTGGGGAAAAAAGAATTTTTCCTTTCACTCTTCCGTATTTACCTACTAGCCAGAGTAGTGGAGCACGGATAAAACACAGGCTACATACATACTCAAGAGAAGGCATGTTGGCACTTGTACCGCTTGGACTACATGCTTAGCCGTCCAAATCTAAAGAGACGGGAAGTGAAAGGAGAGAGAAAGAGAGGAAATCGATAAAACGTAGTAATGCTCAAGATGAACCAGAGAATGTACCTATATGCACACACAAAAGTGAAAGTGAAGACATGGGGTACACCCCGAATCTGTATGCATGCACAACACTGCACTCCGAGCATGTGGAAACCTTGTGTTCGTATACGAACAAAACCTATCATCCTATTATGCATATCCTCACAATCAAAGCGTATCAGTGGGAAGAGGATCGGCATTGTTCTCTCCCTGCCTTTTACCTTTTATGCTGACTATGATCCCAAAAACCGACAACTCGACCTGCTGTTCTCCACTTTCATCATCTGTAGTGAGACTCTCTCTGTTTGGCAACCGGATGGGCTACTTCTAGTTTACTTTGTTCATTTCATAATTTTCTTCCTCTCTATATCCCAAATACATCCTTTCCCCTGCTTATCTCCCGAGTGTGTGTGCCTCGCTGAATTAAGCCTTGTCGTCCTCTCGCCGAGTGTGTAGTGGTGCGCCTCTGAATATTGGGTTGGCGGTCGTCGTCAACTTGGCTGCTCATAATATTAATAAGTTTCGCACGTCCTCACATGATGTAAAGTATGAAAAGAAATGGTTGCTCAACTAAAGACATTTCCTTGGGATGCACACACAAGCCTCTCGGCAAAAAAGATAGACTTCACACAGGTCAACAGAAGACATCTACAACAGCCTCTTACATTACTGTGTCGTGCCTACACGTCAACCTTCACTGATCACGAGTTTTCCCAGCCTCCCTTCCCAATTCAACCAGGCCTTACAATTGTTGGAGTCATGTCGTCGAAATGGAGTGTCCTGAGAAAGAACTTTACTGTTGTAGACATATGCAAGAGTGTTCCAATCCCTCAATATATGTAGAACAGAGATTTTGAAGATGCGCAAAAGTACACGTTTCGACTGGCAACACATTTGAGAACATGACTCATGCCCTACAAAATCGACATTCAGCGACGTCCACGAATGCACTGAGCTAGCAGAAAAGGTTCAGTCGGAGAAAATGGATTGAACTATTGTCTCGAGTACGTCGTCATATTGAAACTACACGGAGTAGGTGCATGTGAGTGTGCAAACACGAAACCATGAAGGAAACCAATTTTCCATGATTACCGCTTGTAGGAATGAAGCTGTTAAGAAACCATATCATTAAATCATTATCTCCCACGCTCGTACAACAACTGCTAATGTGACTAACAAATCCTTGATCAGAGTCAATTTCCAGAAGCACACAAATGGGATTCCGTCGTCGTCGTCGGTTCCCACAACCATTAAGCGAGGCTCTCCTAATGGAGTGTGTGCTTATTTTGTTTTCCTACTGGATTATGTCGCGTGTTGTGTAAATGTGCTCTGATTGTTTTTCCCATTTTCCTACAGAGATGTATCCCAATCAAGAGAGAAACACGGAGAAAGTCAACGTATGAGTGGGAAAAGCACCAAGTCATGCAACATCCTCAAGCTCACGTACCACTCGCCTCCCATAAATACAAATAGGCTGCATAGATTTTCCAAACGATTGGAGTACTGTTCCAGGAAAACGGTTGTCTTTCTAATAAATCGTAGTCGTAGGTCTTACACGAGTTTCGTGAGAGATTTCGTCGAATGTGCAGTCAAAACGATGTGATTATGTATGAAGACTACGCGAAGAGAAAAAAAAACATAGGGCCACTCTTCTCCCTCACGTTTTGTAGGGTTTACACACAGTTTTTTTTGTTGTCCACAATGTGTCCGGAGAAAGGAGGATGATTTTCAGATATGGACAAACAATTTCGTAAATTTCCTCCCCAAACTTCAAAGGAGAAAAAAAACGAGATAAATTAAGCACTTCCTTCCCGACTCTCAGATTTGTCGCATCAAAAGCAGAATAAGTATCAAAGTTTCCAGTCAAGCTCTCTACTGAACTTATAATCTCTTCAAGATTATGTACAGTCTCAATAGTCCTTTCTTTGGAGAAAAAATCAGAGAGAAAAAAGGGAATGACAGTTTTATTGTAAGGTCTGCCTTATGAATGTTGACTTTGTGAAGCCTCCTCAAGCATCCTTCAATCTTTCCTCGAGGAATTAAGGCTGAGAAAGGAGGAAAAAGATCGGTTTTAGATCACAATGCCGACGGAGTCTTTGCAAATTTTGTTATCGAACAGAGCAGGCGACCCTCTTATGCGTAGATTGGATTGAGTTACTCCGTTTAAAAGGCCGTTTATAGAGTGAAAGGGTGGAGAAAATATTTCAAGATGAAATTACGAAAGCTTTCGTGTAGTAAATCTGAACTGCTCAAGTTTGAACTCTCACATCAGCAAGATCTTTTAAAGAGAGTACAATATATAGAATAGAAACTATTTAAGGATCATTCAATCGATACTTTCAACCATTTTCTCTCCCCTTTGGTAAGAAAAATGTGATTGTTGGGATTTCTCAGAGTGCGCTTTCACATTCGTTGAGAGCTATAGAATTGTATGGTAATTTCTCAACCAACCATTTTAAGTAATAGGTCCCACAGAGAGATCCTGATTGTTAGATAAGATGATCAACGCACTCAAGCCTGTCCCTGTGCGATAGGACTTAACGAAATCAGATACTCGCATGAATGAGCAATCTCACAGTGAATTGGTAAGGATATACATATATGGATGACTATGGAAGTCTTTTCAATTTGTAACACAAGGCAACACGCTCCTTTTAAAATTTTCCTCATACGAGAAATTATGATGGCAGCCCAACCAGTAACAAATACCTCCCTAACTTCCAGCATTTATATATGAATATTCACAGTATAATTATGGGGAAGGATTTTAGTGTGAGAAACAAAAGGGTGAAAACTTTCACAACTCACCTCTCTCCTTGACAACGATTTTCGGTCCCCACTAGAAGCAGGGAGGGAAGGCATCAAAAATATTTTCTCGATTTGGCTCTGAAGTACAACAAAAAATAATGTCAAGTTCTCCCTTAATATGAAATGGTTTGTGTGGTATTGCAAAATGGAGAAAAGTACTTACTGCCTCGTAGAGAGGTACGTCTTGCAAGTAGACCAAGCACCTTTCGCATTTCAAAAGTTCTTGAGCCTCCTTCATGATTTTTGATACAAGTCGTTCGAGACTTGTTTGTTCCTCAAAAATACTTTTTGCCAGGTTCAGTAGTAGCTGGAAACACAAGAAAGAGAATATTAAGCCGCTGTAAATCCGTAGTAAGCCGACGACGCTGATTTCGCCCTCATGAATATATAGCTCAAAGGCTCGCTTTGGGGTGATTCGCTTTCCCATCGGTGAAAGTGAATCACTTCTAATAAAAATCCAACGTGTGTCTTGTATATCATGGTGAAGTCACCAATTTACTTTGTATCATATTATGCAAAAGGTGGAGGTGAAAGTAGAACGGAGTAGGTTGATTTAATATAATTTTGACTTCTTCCTTTAGAAATCCTTACGCCAGTCTAATATTGAGACTTGATCGAAAATGTGAAGTAGTACTCACCTGATTTTTCCGATATTCTGCAACCGACGTTTCAAATAGTTGAGCATTTTGGATCCCGATTCCACAAAAGGTCAAGTACCGTTGAAATACCTGAAGACGTGCCAAAAAAAGTTGGAATACATCACAAACATCTCCTCGACATTTATTGCGCAAACAAGAGTTCTCAGAGCACAAACTCGTTGGAGGAACGCATCACCAAAATTATGAGCACATCTTCTAATTTTCCCCGTAATTATTCTGCTCGTAACAAGACGGAGAATTCGTGTGTCTAAGTAGGTACTCCATGTACATCGTTTGAGCAGGTTCGAAGCGACATCACCTAAATCATCGTAATGCTCCTAGAAATCCAATTAACGCCGAAATACAACTTCATCAACAACGAGGAGTGTCTGCGAGTGTGAAAATTGCCGAGCAGACGAGCCAGTTGGCGCACTTCATCTAACATTAGCCGCAATACAATTTCCGTAGCGAAACAACTTTATTTCGGATTCAGTCCTTCTTGTATAGCGATCAGTTTAACTGTTTTGGTATGCAGATTTGTTATTAGCGTATGTTCCCACCCGTGCTCACAGTTTCTTGTTGAGCACTTAGGAAAGTCTTGAAATTGAGTGAAAATAGGGTCAAGCCGTAGTTCTCTGAGATATTTAAGTTCTCTTTGGTCTAATCAAACTAAAAGACATTTGCTCCTTGCTGTGAGTAGTAAATTGAAATCTCCATCCGCTCACCTCAATGTCTTCTTCAGTGAATTGAAAGTCTCCAGTTTTTTTGTTGATTACTTGTGCCACTCCGATGACCTCTCCTTCGTTATTGCATATGGGTAGTGCCAGTATACTGTGAGTTTTGTATCCTGTCTTTGTGTCGATTTGCACGTTGAATCGCGCGTCCTGCAAGGATTGTGGAAAAAATGAGAATATAATTGTATTAGCTCCATTTATCTCATCCATCATTACCATCATCTAACGTGGAGTGGTTCTAAAAATTGTAGCGCACAGCTCTCAAAGGTTGGTGCTGACCGGCTTAGAGGAGATGGGTACAAGGTTTGTTCATTACAAACCTGTTTCTCGTGTCACTACAACAGGAGCTTGACTAGTCTCAAAAGAAGATTTTTCAAAAGCAAGCCCATCAAGAGTAATGGAGAGGGAATGTCGAAAGCACAATAAACTATTAAAGCACACAAGCCTAATAATACACGTAATGGGTTTTACCGCGAACTCAGACTCTCGGCAGGTTGACGCTCAGGTACACACATACCATCGTCTCGTAATAGCGGACGTAAATGGACTTCTTGTCATCGTGAACAACGTGACAGAAATGAGTAAAGAGCACATCAAAAGATTGCAACCAGAGAGCGAAGAGGAGGATCAAATACAATAGGATTTCCCTTGGTTTTCCCCGATATACACACTAGGTTCGTCGTTGTCCTTTCACTGACGATCACGGTGATATTAATACTTATTCTTGGAGAATCACATTTTTGTTGGAAAGAATGTAAACAATTTCGTCAGGGTGTGTAGGCCATGGCAAGACCTCAACCTCATATATTAAAAGTCACTCTCCCTTTCTACTTTCTCTGATCTCCCCGATGGAGAAAGGAGTCGGTCCTTAATCGCGTAAGGCAGCCATGGAATGTGTGATGTGGTTTGGTAGGGATATGAGACAGTATTTGGCCGACAAGAAAGTATGTGAAACACATGTATATGTTAAACATTGAATGGGGAACATTGATTGTGAGTTATAGAAAATCTCATAAAACTTATCATTCCTCATTTCGCTGCTGAGCTCGTGCAATGTGGTTAGCGCTACAAAACTCTGCACTTTACTCGGAGTGAATTTTTCTCCTGTTCATCATCGTCGTCCTGACATCATCATATAATAATACACACGGGGACCGACCAATTCGCACCCGAGCCAATTCGCACCCAAGCCAATTCGAACCCGCGGCTACGCCGAGGACTG